>OZ020276.1:7207739-7284988 GCA_963971205.1 Aethes cnicana | reverse complement strand
CCACTGTTGACTAAGGTCCAGAGGTATCGCTGTCAAAGGCGACTTTATAAGATCGGCGCCGAAACAAAGTTTTAAATCTTGAATCTCATTAAGTTTATTGATTATAAATAACTATCATCATATCGAGTAGCTATGCCGCAATGTTGTGCAGTTCCGTTTCGTTCGGATTTTTTTCTTTTTTTCTCAAAGCGTTCACATTGATCGCCAAATAATCCATATTTGCGATAATTTCACGAAGGAGATCACTTTTCGACAGGTAAATCAAAGAAATTATCATTTATGTCTCGAAGCCCGCCAAAACCAGAGAAGAGTGAATGTTATTGGACCTCACGCGACACTAGCTCCTCTAGTGGCAAATTCACACGCGATAGCCCCCATTCTCTGAGTATGTCATTTTCCTAATTTAATTTCACTTTCTATGTGGGGTGCTAACTTTAACCACAGAGGTAAGTCTGTAATTTGTGGTTTTTAATCAAAGGTTGAATAAGTTTTCTTATTATTTGTAAGTAGTTATTTCTTATTTAATTTGAAATTGAAGACTGTTTACAGTAATGGAAAGCTTAAGTGTGTCTACAAGGAACTTAGTGATAATTGAATGTGTTTTGATTTTAGGGTAATATTGTTACTGCATTTTGTATTTTTGCATTGCTGTTATTGTCTGGCATTAACATTATTAGTGAGACTTCAGTATCCACAGTGTTAAATAGTGTGTTTACCTACTATTATTGCTCTGAACTTACCTATACACAGAATTTAAATAACGCAGTAAAATCATCTAAAATTGCTGGACATGCCATCATCAGTGCAGTTCTATTTTTGGAGCGAAGAACAGAGCCCATTGTCATGCTGTTGTACTGAAATAATAATCGTATTTGTTAAACTCATACAAACATCAAATACCTTCTCATTCACTGTTAAAATAAGAAAACATTAATAATATTATGAAAATCGACTTAATTATTTTCAAGAACCAGGGCTGATTATATCAAAAAGGTATTTCTAGTGAGTTACCTCTTCAGGTATAACAGTGAGAACCTCCAATAGTAATGTTGTATTTTCTGCATTGGACAGAGGTCTCAATATAGCTGCCAAGTCAGTAGTACCCTGCTGTAGAATGAATGCTGCTAACTGTAACAACAAAACAAAGTAGATTAGAAATATATAAAAAAAATACACGAAAAGCAAAATGGGCATCTAAAAGATTACATAATAGCTCAGTGGCCGAGAAAAATAGATAAAATGAGTATTACTCAAAAACTAACATAAGAAATAATAATAACTTACACTAATACATAATCTATTGGTGACAATTTTAGGGCCCTTGCTATAGGCATAAACTGCCTGAAGAAGCTTTTCCTTCAGTTCTTCATGGTTCTCAGGTGGCACTTCACTCCAACAACGGAGAATTTTCGTGTGAAGTGTTGTTGCGGCATAGAACTGGATTTCCGTTCCCTGAAAGTTATACTTTAAATAAAGCAATTGCTGTAGATTAATAAAATAAAAGAGAATATCTCAAATAAAGAAATGTGAAATGTAAATAATATTATTGGTACCTAAAATAACTATAGTGGAAAGTAAACAATAGTACATTACAGACCTAGGGTGGTGAATTCGTAAATGTCCCAGATCGCAGGTTTCTGTGGCCCGAACCGAAGGTGAGGGCCATAAATATATGATCTGGGGCTTTACGAATTACCGCCTGTGGTTTGTCAAAAGTTTTATGTCTTGCCTTGGCCAAGAAGTGAGATTTTCTCTCCGCGTAGCGGGCAGAAAATCCCACTTTATGGCCAAGGGTGATGCAAAAAATATTTAAGTTTTCTTGTATGTTTTTGTGTGTTGTATTGTGAATAAAGAATTTATATAGTTATTATCCAAAATTATCAAAACTTCAGGGAAAATGTAGTTCCTTACCTTGTTTGGTTGCAGCAGGTCCCACACAAATTTCCATGCTTCTGGCACGCGCTGAGCCGTCGTCAACCAGGCGTGAGCTTTCGCTCGATCAGCTTGGTCTCCGTTGTAAAATACCGACACTGCATATTCTACGTTTTCCGGCGTGTACTCCATTTCAGAGAGTATTTCTTTTTACAGAATGTCCTCACACCATCATAATGAAATAGGTGTTTTGTAATAAAGTTATAGTATGATTGCACTGACGAGTAAATGCATCATTTCTAACGATGGTATCCACTAAGAAATAAAGTAATAAGCGTGATTTTACAGTCAAGGTAATAAGGTATAAATAACTGCGGTAAACACGATACTGTATAGAAATGAACTGAAATATCGGGAAAAAAATATACAATAAGCAAGTGCAAGAGTTGGTTGACATATGACTGATTGATAGAAGTGACAGATCTCAGTGGCATTTGGAAATGACAGGACTGGAAAAAAGAAAACTGTCATCTTAGGGTGCGCTCCGTTTTGCGCTCAAGGCGCTCACAGCGTTCACAACGCTCATAAGTGTCCCCAATCGATTGTCACGCTCACGACAGTGTGAGCGCGTTTTTGATTCGGAACGATCATAAGCACGCTCATGGCGCCAACTCTACTAACTGTCTTTTTTTTTTTTAAAAAGGGAATCATGTCCTGTCAAATGTATAGTCAAATGTCACTTTGACGTTTGCGCTCACAGCGCCCATGCCCCGCAGCGTGAGCACCATGAGCGTCAATCGATGACGTCATGGAGAGGCGGTAGGTCGAACCACTAGGCCGCCACCTCTCCTTTTTGTTTTTTTTTTACTATGAACACTTATTTCTGTATTAAATTTAACGAAGAGCTATTTAAGTAAATTATTTGAATGCCGTGTGTGGCAGCCGCGACAAAATAGTGGCTACTATGGAGTGTGGAATGTGTCTTGGTAAGGAGCGCAATCTTATATGGCGAAACAGTTGCAATCGTGTCCAGCGGATTTGATAAGCAACAAAACAAAACACACTCTCAGCACAACCGTTTTCGCTGCGTTTTTGCCTCAGCAGCGCCATCTCAAGGCGCTACTGCAGACTATCCACCTAGGTGGCTTGACTGGATTGGCGACCGCAGCGCCCCCAACCTACCCGATTTGGTGTCCACCTTTGGAACTATAAAGATTGCGCTCCTTTACTTCAACCCTCCATAGTGGCAACATTACATTCGCCATTCATTTGTTTTCTTTGATGTAGTTTGTGTTTCATTCATTCATTTCAATTTTCATTCATTCCTGTGGATTTCACTAGTGTGCTAGTACGGTAGTACGTGCCCTGTTTGTTGTTATTTGCAAAATTTTAAAATAACACTGGTTGTAAGATTTCAAAAAGCCTAAAGATGAAAATAGAGGAAGTTAAAAGTACGGCAAAAACCCAAAGAATATCAGCACACACCCACATCAAAGGCCTAGGATTAGATGAAAATGGTGTTCCGCTTCAAATGGCAGCCGGTCTCGTGGGACAAGAAAACGCAAGAGAGGTACACAAATTACTACAAGTTGTTATGCTCGATATTAATAGTGCGCTATATTTATTAATTTAATCTTTATTCGAATTGTAATTACGTGGTGGAAAGTATTGATCAAACGAAATGTTTTAGGTTAGTTTCTGGTTACCATGGAGCTATGTAAAATGTATATTTCTAAATTGATACCTATTTTTAGGCTGCTGGGGTAGTTGTTGATATGATCAGAAGCAAGAAAATGGCTGGTCGTGCGCTGTTACTAGCGGGCCCCCCTGGAACTGGCAAAACTGCGATTGCTTTGGCCATTGCGCAAGAACTTGGTAACAAGGTAAGTACTCATTTCCTTTGTAAACATGTCCATAAATTTGGCGTTATGCCACCTAAGGGCCTCAATTCCTTGCACAAGTCTCTTGTTCCAAGGAGGACAGGGCAAGTGATTTTTTTTTAATTGGTCGACCGCTACTACATGTGTCTGTACTTACCTAATGGGGGCTATCGCGTGTGAATTTGCCACTAGAGGCGCTAGTGTCGCGTGAGGTCCAATATTCAGTTTTCACTGATACATCATTTCTTTAATTTACCTGTTGAAAAGTGATCTCCTTCATGAAATTATCGCAAATATGGATTATTTGGCTATGAATGTAAACGCTTTGAAAAAAAAACCTTTTTTCCAAACATAACGTAACTGCACAACATTGCGGCATAGCTACTTGATATGATGATAGTTATTTATAATTAATAAACTTAATGAGATTCAAGATTGAAAACTTTGTTTCGGCGCCAATCTTATAAAGTCGCCTTTGACAGTTATACCTCTGGACCTTAGTCAACAGTGGTGCCAACTGGTAAGCAAAGAAACGATAGTCCCCATTTTGTGGCTTTTTAACTCCAAAAATACTTATTTACCAAGTTTATGTAAATGTTATTTGATGAAAATTATCAGGTCCCATTCTGTCCAATGGTTGGAAGCGAAGTGTACAGCACAGAGATTAAGAAAACTGAAGTACTGATGGAAAACTTCAGACGTGCTATTGGTCTGCGTATCCGTGAAACCAAGGAGGTTTATGAAGGAGAAGTGACCGAGTTTACTCCTGTGGAAACTGAGAATCCTGCTGGTGGTAAGAGAATTTATGGCAATTCACGTACACACACACATTATGTTACTTCAGATTAAGATTAGGATCTCTTAAACATAGAATTTTACATATTTTAGTCATTGACAATTAAACTTTCTTGTAGTTGAATAAAATGCAGGTTTATTACTTTTAATACTGTAAATTTAATAATTTTTCAGGATATGGTAAAACAGTGTCTCATGTGATAATTGGATTAAAGACAGCAAAAGGCACAAAACAACTGAAGATGGATCCTACTATCTATGAAGCACTGCAGAAGGAGAAAGTTGAAGTAGGGGACGTCATTTACATTGAAGCCAATTCTGGGGCTGTGAAGAGGCAGGGCAGAAGTGACACTTTTGCCACTGAGTTTGATCTTGAAGTAAGTTACTAAATTTAATTATTTTTTTACTTTTTATACTTTGAAACATACATAAAACCATGCCTTTTTCCCATTGGGTCCACACCAGTAAAGCATACTTACCTTATTCGATTTTTGTCATTATATCCTCTTTTACACCATTTTACTCCCTAATTTTACTATTCCTTAAGCCCCTCGCCCACGGCGATATTTTGTAGCGATTCTGCCGCGCTACTTATATCGCTATCCTTTTTACTCTTTGGTGTGGAAAAAGGATAGCGATATGAGTAGCGCGACAGTATCGCTACAAAAAGTCGCCGTGGGCGAAGGGGCCTTATTCTGTCACTCAAATTAACATCTGTAATATTCTGTATAGCTCTCATTTCTACCTGTTTTTTTTTCAGGCTGAAGAATATGTGCCTTTGCCGAAAGGGGATGTGCACAAGAAAAAGGAGGTAGTCCAAGATGTGACACTCCATGACTTAGACTGTGCCAATTCCAGGCCACAGGGCGGCCATGACATCATGTCCATGATGGGGCAGCTTATGAAACCAAAGAAGACTGAAATTACTGGTTTGTAATTTCTATTCAAAATCATTTTTGTTTGATTACTACTACTACTACAGCCTATTTGCGTCCCACTGCTGGGCACAGGCCTCCTCTCATCACGAGAGGGTTTGGGCTATAGTCCCCACGCGTGCCCAGTGCGGATTGGGGACTTCACACACATCTTTGAATTACTTCGCAGATGCGTGCAGGTTTCCTCACGATGTTTTCCTTCACCGGAAAGCTCAGTGGTAAATTCAAATTGCATTTCGCACATAAGTAAACTTAGAGGTGCGAGCTGGAATCGAACCTCCGACCCTCTGCATGAGAGGCGGTAGGTCGAACCACTAGGCAACCACGGCTTCAAACGGCTTTCACGGCTTTTGTTTGATTACTAAGATATTATTTATTAAATTTCATGTATACATTATATAGACTAAATAAATAATATAATAAACACTTTGCCTGTTCTTGCAGATAAACTTAGAAAAGAAATCAACAAAGTAGTCAACAAATACATTGATCAAGGTATTGCTGAATTAGTCCCTGGGGTTTTGTTCATTGATGAGGTCAGTTGTCAATAATAATTGAATTTTTATTTTTATTTTTTGAAATATTTGTTCTTGGAACAACAAGGAAGTTTATATTTTTTTATTAAATTTTAGGTTCACATGTTGGATATTGAGACCTTTACTTATCTTCATCGTGCTCTGGAATCTGCAATTGCACCTATAGTGATTTTCGCCACCAATAGAGGGCGTTGTCTTATAAGGTAAGGTATTTCAATAAAGAATTCAGTTTTTTTTGGTTTCAATGATATTAAATTGAAGTTTATGATGTTGTTTTTCAGAGGCACTGAAGATATTATCTCCCCACACGGTATCCCCTTGGACCTTCTGGATAGACTGTTGATTATTCGTACTCTACCATACAACAAAGCGGAATTGTTGCAGGTAGTGTATCTTACTTTGACGTGTCAAAAAAAAGCTGTATTTTTCTTTTTGTTGGCAACTTTGAAATAGGTATGAAACTAGTTTCTAATAAAGCATTAAATTTACCATATTTGTTTAACAGATTTTAAAGTTGCGGGCGACTACTGAAGGGATCGCTATTGATGACGACGCTCTGGCAGCACTTTCCGAAGTAGGCGCCAACAGCACGCTCAGGTAATAAATTTATTTATCACGAGCTTTTACCCGCTACTTTAACACTATATTTCCAAAGCCCTCTTTCCAGGATACTTTAAAAATCTTTTCCGGGAATACGGGATTTGTGGGATTCCTGGGATTTCTATCCAAAGTCCTCTTTCGGGGGTCCCTCTAATGAGTTTCAGGGATTTTGCCGGGATTTCCGGGATAATAGATAGCCTATAGCTTATTCCAGTTACAAACTATCTGTTTGCCAAATTTCATGCAAATTGGTTGAGCCGTTTTAGCGTGATTGAGCAACAAACATCCAAACACACAAACTTTCAGCTTTATTATATTAGTAAGATCTGATCATCATTCATCACCATTGACCTAAATTTCTAATCTTCATTAAAATGTACTGAGGCGCCAAGTTATATGGAACGGCCAAGTATCTAAGCGTTTAGAAAAATTGGCATTAAAAGAAATATATAACTGTTAAATAATTATTTCATAAGACAGAAATATTTTTCAAAAAAAGCCTGCAATGTATTTTTCTCAAACATGCTCGGAAATGTTCGTGTTACTTTCGAAAAAAGAAGACGCGAGGCTGTCCATTGCCGGCCTTGGCAAGCAAAAACATTATTGTCGTGTGTGTTTTTTTTTATTCGCTTGCTATTTGAGACACCTCTGTAGTTCTCTATGTCAGTTTGTATTGTCAGTTTCTACTGACAAATCCATGGAGGTAATAAGTACAACTTCCATGGCCAAATCATCCACGATCATGGAAGTAGTAAATACTGATGTGGGGTAAGTGCGCCTAAATTTATTTCGCCCCTATGCCTTGTAAACAGCCAACTACTAGTTGAGTAATATTTATAGGTTTCGATATATGTTAGGCGCACTTGCCCCGAAACTGACAAATCCATGGAGGTAATAAGTACAACTTCCATGACCAAATCATCCACGATCATGGAAGTAGTAAATACTGATGTGGGGTAAGTGCGCCTAAATTTTTTTCGCCCCTATGCCTTGTAAACAGCCAACTACCAGTTGAGTAATATTTATAGGTTTCGATATATTTATGTTAGGTGCACTTACCCCATCCTGGCGCACTTGCCCCGACTGACCTTACGTATTTCCTCGCTGTTTGAGAAAAGCATTATATATACCTCGGCTGCAATTGCGATTGCCGGACTCGTACTAATAGAAGGCTTCGCTTCGCTTAGCCTTCTAACTGACTCGTCCGGCAATACGCTACTTGGCGGCCTCTGCAATAATGTACTATTTCTCAAACATGCAATGAAATATTGATATGATATTATGTTCTTCTTATTAGCCTGGGAAGTATCACGTTTCAGGCGCGGCTAGACAATTGGTCTATTCATACAAACGTTGCAGGCCTAGGCCGGCAACTCACTTTTTTAAATTTCCATTTGATATATTTGTGACACAGCATCTTGGCATTCCGCCATTTAAAAAAAGCTACAAGCAATATTTACTCTTATGGTTTGCTATGACATTCTGCCAATACAGCTATTAAAAAAACACACACTTCGTTCGGCAGTATATAATACTCGGCCTGCAACATCCTCCTTCCCGGCCTACATTTACATTACTACAGAGGCCGGGAAGGAGGATGTTGCAGGTAGTCTCCAACGCCAGTGGTGACTAAAAATACCCGGTCCGGGGAGGTACCACCGTCTTTCCCCGGAAACCTGCGGCCAAATAGCACTGCTCGCACTGTTGTGTTCCGGTAGGGGGTAAACGCAGCTGGTGAAATTTCTAGCACAGAGGCATTCCATCTTAGGCCTTAGGGTAGGCAACGCATTCGAGATCTTATGGTTTCTTAATGGTGGATCAAAGGATTTCGGTGTCCATGGGCCGCAGTGACCACTTACCATGGTGGGCTGTGCGCTCGTTTGCCTATACCATCGACATAAAAAATATTTCATTTCAACAGATACGCAGTGCAGCTACTCACCCCAGCGGCATTGACTGCGCGCGCCGACGGCTCCTCGCGTATCACGCCAGCTCACATCGCTGCTGTGCATACACTCTTCCTCGACGCCAAGTCTTCAGCACGCATCCTCACCCAACACTCCGACAAGTACATGAAGTAAACCGTCACTGGCAGACAGGCGAAACACACTCTGACCTCATTTTTCAACCTATGGGCATAGAATCGTATTGAATTTTTAGCTGAAGTCCATTTCAGATCATCTAGGCGAGACGACCGTTATATGCCTTAGGAATTCCATAGAATCTGTTTTTTTTTTGCCAGCTGCAGGTGACTGAAAGCTACACCGGCCGTGCGTTTATAATATAATTAATACGTTATGATCATACCGGCGTCTGTTTTACAGATTGAACAGTAAATACCCCACAATTTTCAAATATAGGAGTTTGCTGTTTTTCAAAAAAACAACAGGTATGATGGCCGCAATGTGAATTACTATTAATCAGTAGTGTTAATAATTTTGTCTGATACATTAGACATGGTCTGCCTGAGGAAAGAATAAAATTATGGCAATATTCATCACTACTTTTTTAGAACTACATATTCAAGAAGATTTATTCCTATTTTTTGTCGAACTGAGATACAATGATTCAATTCTGATACAATGATTCAATTCTGCATTCAAAAGAGGACTTTGTAAATATGATTTGAATAACGGCACAAGATTGTGCATTCTTATTTGTACACTCTTGTGATATTATAGCACTATCTTGTTAATTAAATGGAGTATTTTAGTTTTCGTTGGAAACGAAGGCAGTAATTAAGTTCTGTGGATGGAGTGCATTCCGTTTGTGTTATTGATTTCCATTACTATGTGCTACTTTTAAGAAGAAAAACGGTGTTTAATAAATAAGATCTTTTAATAAGTAAAGAAAATGGTTTCTTATTCTACACATTTATCCTAAATTATTTACACAATAATTTTAATAATTTTATAATACAACAATTCTTCCATTAGGCAATTAAAATACATTAATATAGTAGGCACGCGGAATTTACTGGGTAAACAGTTCCAAAAATTTCGTGTAGTGTCCTCATCAGAGATCGTAAATATTAGTGTTATTTAAGAATAAGTTAGCTAGACAAATTTTAATACTGCATACACTCATGCGTAAACTTTCTATACCTACTTTTGGTGCAACATGTATGATTTTCATGGCAAAAATAGACAACCTACGTAGTCACATTCATTCAAACTAACAGACAATTTTCGGCGATAATAATTCTATTCTTGAATGCATAGCAAAGGTGAAGTATACCGATGTGTTGTATTACCGGTAAATATAATCCGTATTAGCTTCAAACTTTAGTAAAATGATAGAAGGCATCACTCTGAGAATCACATTACATTGTATACTAATAACTATCAATGATGACTAAATTATCACGTCGCGTTTAAAGCTTTGTCTGCCGATTTGGGGAACGGTACTGGGATGTATCGCGAGTCTGAGCTGGGCGCGGGCGCGGGCGTGGGCGCAGTGACCGGTGGCGAGAAAGTCGGTAGGTCTACCCTTAAGTCTGGCGCCGCCGTGTGCCGGTACAGTGCCTCGAACTGGAGCTCCTCCGGGTACGAGTGAGAACGGATCTTGCGCTCGTCGCGAGCATTGCTCGGGTACACGATGAGGATCTTTTCTCCATCGCTCCTTAGCGCCACTGGCGGCAGCGCCGTGCTCGCCGCCGGCCCCGAAACTACCTGTAGCGCCTCAGACGCCGCCGGCTTTATGCTCTCCGTCGTTGTCGTTGTTGACGTCGTCGTCGTAGTTGTTGACGACGAGGCGGGAATCTCCGGGTCCTCCGGCGACTCTATATCGCGCTTATCTCCCGGCGGACCCATACTCCTCAACGACTCTATCTTCATCTCTAGCGTAGGCGTTGGAATCGGCACGGTCAAGTTCATGGACTCCATGGGTATATACCGCGCGGTCGGCTTTGGTAGTTCTCGAGATCCGAAGATGGGTAGTCTTGGAGCGTACGCGGAGACCAAAGGCAGGAGCGTGTCCCTCGCGTAGCGTTCGGCGCGCGTGATGAAAGACGCTAGTCGCGACGGGAGGAACTGGACAGCGAAGCTAGTCTCTTCTTTCTCTGGTTGTTTTGTTTCCGAGTCGGGGTATGTGGGTGTGGTGGACATGTCGTAGTTTTTAGCTTTCCGTACGGGCGGCGGGGTGGTCGAGCGCGGCGGTGGAGTGGCGCGGAGTAGGGGCTCGGATATTTCGCCGGCGGAGTTGTCGGCTCGCTGGCGGGCGGTCTTGTGCGGGCGCGGGCGCAGCACGGGCTCGGCGATCTCTACCGCTCCGCTGGGCGCGGTCTTGGTGTTGGTCATGCCGAAGGCCCTCCCGGAGTCGGCGCCGGTCCACTCCGAGTTGTCCACGAGCTGGAACGGCCGCTGCGGCGTGTCGTCGCTCAGCTCATTGTCGTGCAGATCGATCGGAGCGGGTTTCGTCGACGTCTCCCTTTTTATCAATTCCTCGTTCGATGAAGTTGCGTTTGCGTCAATCTGCAAGTTATATCATCAGAGTAAGCTTCAAATAACTCTAGAAATCAGAAATAGTAAGAGACGCTATCGGAAAATTAAATCCGAATTTTCAAGTACTTCGGCTGTTAGCAAGATATTAAAAGCTTCGTCATTATGACATTACTAATTTTCGGTTCGCTACTCAAACTTACCTCCTGCACTTGACAGTCTCCGGGATAAAGCGGTAGTTCGACTGCTTCATCCGAGAGTAGCGGGATTCCTCTCTTGCAGAAAGATGACCTGCAAAAAACACGCCGTGAACATTTTGTTTCTTGACTCAGTCTGTATCATGATCATGACGTGAAAATTCATAGTAGATAATATTTTTGGTTAAGGTTTGATCCGTGCCTCACTTAATCTGCAGTCGTTAAATTTCACTAAGAGATCGCACGGAGGTCATTGTTAACGTTGAAGAGTCTTTTTAACGTGATTGATGCTTAGTTTAACAAGTGGCACTAACGTCTTCCCGAAGCTGTCGGCTATGAGCAGTTTGTCGAGCCGGATGGCCTTAGCGCCAGCGGTCAGCCAGCCAGAATAACCGGCGTAGTGTACAGTCGCCCGCAACGGCACTCCCAATGCGGGGTGCGGCACTATCATGTGCGTGAAGCGCGGCGCGCCAGCTGTCGACACCTCGCGTCTGTGAATAAATAAAATTGGGTCTTAGGATCCATAAATTTGAGAAATGTCTAGAGTTGGGTGGGCTGTCTTTACCAATGATTGAAATTTCCCTGGCCACTAGTGACTAGAAGTTGAGATCAAAAAGTATCAATGTATAGACTAAATAAACCACGAATCCAAGTCTGGATTTGGATAGCTCTCGACTGTAGATTCGAGGTCCAAAGCCCGACACAGTTCGACACAGGCTTGATTTTCAGATACCGAGTAGAGCCTCTACAACTCGTAAGCATCATCCGATATTCGTTAATCGGAGACGCCGTTTTTTTCTGATATTCCCGATTTTATTCTGTACCGTTATTGTAAGACCATCATTCTGCACTCACTTGGTCATGGGGAAGGACTCGTTGAGCCCCGAGTCGCCGTGCAGCGTGAGCGTCACCCGGCCGTAGTTCTTGGCGCCGCTCACCTCGCTCTCGCCCCATATCGACACGTGGTATTGGTGAGCTGAAACAATTCTCAAATTCAACACTCAAGTCTTTATTCTATGGTTTATTCAGAAAATTTTCAAAATCTGGGCACTTAAACGTCAGTTGGAACTTTAATAGTGCGCTTCGTAAAGGCTCATACTGAGAAGCGCCGCAATAAACTCAACGGAACGTAACTTTTCCAAAAACAAATGGATAGGTCTTGTGATGATGATGACTTAGGTGGAATATTTTTGGATTCATTTTTATTCGAAGCTCATGACTACAGAGTCATTACCCGGACAGAATTGGGGCAATATGTACGAGTACACTCTTTTTATATTACCGCAAAATGGTTCTTCTTCCCTGGTGAGTAGGTACAATTGTCCGCGTCCCAACGATCGATCTGCATAGTACCCCATGTTACCACACCGTTGGTCCCCGCCGCACGGGAAACACCGACCCTGCCATAGAAATTGACGGATTACATATAGAAAACTAGAATTGGTGTTCGAGAACAGACCATAAGATTAAGTAAATACTTTATTATCTTGGAACTTTCGCTGCAAAATAATAAATTAACACATTTGTTATGGCTTCCAGTGCTTCCATAAAATCATATCATGAGTATGTTGGTATCTAATAGAGTTATTTCGAGTAAATTTTACCTTCGACTATTAAATACATGCATGAAATAAAACGACGATTCCCGCCCCCCTCTGACGTGTTTTTTATTCGGATGCATGGCATAGTTAGAATTAGATTCAAACATACAGAAAAAATGGTGAAAACTATAACTATCAAAATCCTCTATGTAATTTTTTTATACGAATTTACCATATGTCATTCAGACAATAATGACGAATTGAACATCGGTAGATTAAGCGCTAGGATGGAACACACATACAAACATACATGAAAAATAGAGTGCTAAAATCATAGCCCTTTTTTGGCTTTACCGTAGTCGAGTAAAAACGTTCAGGTACCTCAAGGAAGGAGTCATAATCGGCGCACGGGAAGGCGGGAAAGTGGCACTTTGGCGAGACGGAGTCGGTGAAGAATTTGTAGGCGCGCCGGTGGTTGCAGAGCGAGCGACCTTCCACAGACGCCGCCGCCCAAGGCAGCACCAGGTCCGACACTGCTCCTACAAACCTGCGAATTTTAATTACAGTTTTATTGTATTGTACTCAACAGATGTTAGGTGAGATGTAACTTTGAAATAGTTCAACAGCTCGTCTCCCGGTTCGCGTGGCGATTGTATCCAGCGAACTTACAAGTTAGAACAGCCGTGCTGCACGCGCCCGCCGTTCGGGTAGAAGTCGACGTGGCCCAGCGGCTGCGCGGCGCCCAGCCCGCCCAGGATCAACGTCTCGCCGTTGGAGTGGATCACGTCCACGAACTTGGCGTCGCCGCGGTCGAGCCGTGCGCGCGGGTCTTGGAACTCGAACAGCGGACCCGCTGGGTCGAGTCCTGAAATTTTTCATGACGTTGAACCAAATTATGTTTTGTCTATGCAATCATAGAATATGGCCATTTCCCCAAACGACCGCAGGTCAAATCTCTCAGCATGTATTCCTCAAGTTCAAGGAAATCCTGGATATTAATGTTATAAATACGAAAGTAACTCTGTCTGTCTGCCTGTTACCTCTTCACGGACCGATTTGGATTAAATTTGCTATAGAGATAGTTGGAGTCCTGGGGAAGGATATAGGCTACTTTGTATCGCGGAAAAACTTATAGTTCCCGCACGGAACGCTATAGCCAAATTCCACGTGGGGGAAATCGCGGGCAGAAGCTAGTATGAAATAAAGTGTCAAAGTATGATCAGCAGTAGTCTTAGCTGAAATCATGATGATGTTCGATTATAAGTTTACCTGTGATTCTGCTAATGTTGCGGAGTTCTGACCCTGCGAAGCCGGCCACGTGGGCTCCCAAACTGAACCCGATCAGGTGAACATCTTCGAACCGCAGGTCTATATGCTTCGCGAATCCTGCAATCACATCAAATTTATCTATTACCATACCATAGTAGGTAACTCAATTAACCACTTCTAGACTCTAGGTTGACCGGGAGACTATTTGCCACACACAAGCCATCAAATCAGTCTAAGTACAACAAGACTTTCATTGTTTATGTAAAGAGACCGACAAAAGGCAGACGACCCACCTGATGGTAACCGCCGCCTAGACATAGACCTTTGTAACACCAGAGGTATCACCAATACGTTGCCGATCTCGAAAGGGAAGGACGATGAGGCGCCTACGGGATAAGGGAGGATTAGGGACATGGACTAGGGAAGATGGGATAGAAGGATAGGGAAGAGGAAAGGCCCTTGGTCGTCTCACTCACCGCACAAAACGCAATAGCGAACTATTACTTCACGCTGATTTTCTGTGAGAGTGTGGTACTTTCCGGGACGAGCCCTCTCGATTCTGCCAATAATTTACTATTATTGCAAGGCTCTACCACAAGAAAGATGTGCAATAAATGTTAACAGCGGAGCTTAATTTCATGGTGCCTCGAGATAACTTGCTTTTTCATATCCTATTGTTGTGGTTGAGAACTGCTTTCCGCGTTGGTCCTTCGAGCTGGATTACCTTGCAACAGCATGGCGAGCTGTTTCCCCACGAGGCGCGTGTTCGCAGCGGCGCGCAGGTAGTTGGGCATCGTCGCTCCCCCTTCCCAGTCTACGCACACGACGTTACATTCTTCCTGTTTTAAAACGGAATTGTGTTTAAAGTTGAAGAATAATTGTAATCTTATTTATTTACCTTTAAAATGGAGTACAATCGTATGAAACGGTATACCTACTAGCTCGCCTGAATATTCATGTATGATTGAGAGTCTGATTGAGGCTGATACTAGTGGCGGTTTCATAGAAAAAATGACCATTTTACCAATTATGTGACTCGTGACCTCCCCCCCCCCCCCCCTTCCCCTCAAAATCTTTGTCTGGGACCACGCCTGGCTGATACCACAGTCTTAATATTAATGGCAGTCGGCTAACAGTTAGGCACGGCAGGGAAGCGAAGGTCAAGGGTCGGCGAGCGCAATCTCTTAGGTAGTAGTTTGCGCTCTCTATCACAATGTGTGTTCCTTGTAGCAAAATTTAATACCTGCCTATGTACGTGCATCGTGGTTTACAGGATTTGTTCTGTTTTAACTGTAAATCTGCATCAAGGATTGATTAAGAGTTAAAATTACTTTTTTTTTCAAATAAAACTTTCTAGTACTTTTTGATGTAACAACAGGACAGGCCCTTGGCGTACGTCGCAGTGGCATGCATTCAACTGAGTTGCACTATTGATAGGTGATTCTTAATACCGTGCTGATACTGCCAGCATCGGCTATTCTTTGATGTCCATTATTTACTGAGGGATTGTAGCAGAGACTCACGACATCCATCAAAGCGGAGCGCATCTCGTAGACCCAGAGGTTGTCGCAGTTGGAGCTGAACTCGTAGACGATGACGCGCGTCGGGCGCGCGCGCCGCCCAGCCCCACGCGGCGGACATGGGACATGTATTGCATTACTTAACTAATTAAAATGATTGTAGCGGAGACTCACAACAGCCATCAAAGCGGAGCGCATCTCGTAGACCCAGACGTTGTCGCAGTTGGAGCCGAAGCCGTGGACGATGATGCGCGTCGGGCGCGCGGCGTCGAACGCGCGCGCGGCCCAGCCCCACGCGGCCGACATGTTGCTGGCCGACACCGCCAGCAAAGGCTGGTCCCCTCTGGGAAATGTACAGGCAAGCTACACTCAACAGCAATGAAAACGGGTTTTCATTGCTGCTGAGTGTATTTAATTTCTATTTTTCATTACTAACGACTTAGCTTTTGGTGCTGACCCTACCTATACAAGCGTCACGCTACGGGCAAACTTTGTACAATGAGCACGAAGGAATGTTTGTACTCGCGAGTCCATCGGTACCTATACATATTTTAATGTTTTGGCCGGATACAAATATTTGCCCTTGACCGTACAAGCACTGTTTATTTGTTGTAGTTTGGGCAAGATCGCTTGTGTACGAAATGTCCAAAGCTTTTTTTTATATCAGAACAAAGCGTGCGCGGTGAAGCACTTAATCCGTTGACGCATTAGTAGATTGTATGACTAGGGAGCAAAATGGTATATTTTACCGCGGGTGACGGATTGAATCCAGAGCGACGCGAAAGATTCCAGAATAGAATCCCGAGCGTAAGCGAGGGATTCTAGCGTGGAATCTTGAGCTAGCGAGGGATTCAAGCTTTGTCACCCAAGGCATAAATAAGTTTGCTACCGTGTTGTACACTCTGCTTTTCACCCCTCCTATGAGAAAATCATTAGATCATTCGTTCATTATTGTCTTTAAATTAAGTAAAACAAAAAAATAATACATTTAGAAACAAACAAGGTTAAAAAGAACGTGTGTTTCGCGCGCTTATCATAAATTCATAGGTAGAAGGCGAAAATGGCTTCCATATTGAAGAATCAGTAACTATATTGTATTTATATTATGTCATGCTCGCACGCGTTGCGTTCATAATAATAGGTAAATTTAACAAATGTGAAATAAAGTACATTTTATGTCAATTTCGCACATACTGTATCACACAAAGTTTTTTAATACATTTGCGATAAAATGAAAAAAAGGCAGTGCAATTCATATTACGTACTTACATAATATTAATATTCCTTTGGAATTCTCAGAGGTGTTGATCCCAATACATTGCATCACCTAAATCACTTTTTGATTTCATTCATTTTCTACGAAATAATTCATAACACTACATAAGGTACGTTTTATTTTGGAAATTAAGTGTAAAATAATACGGCAAGGAAATGAGCGCTCACGAAATTCGCGGGTTCGAGTTTTTTTTTTAATTCGATCACACGACGAGTTTACGAGGAATGCTACGGCATTGGCCTGCACCATTCAGCCAAATTGAAAATAAAAAATAGAAAATAATTTATCAAAAGTAAGTATATATCTATGAATTTATGGATTTTTAGTATGTGTAATAAAGTATTTATGTAAAATGCCGATATATAAAATTCTAAATACGAAAAAGACGCGACTTTTGAATGCAACTTTTTACAGTCTCCGCAGCTCCGTGAACGCACTGCTAAGACGTATTTTGCTCCCTGTTAGCGGGGCAGAAATGAAAAAAAATTAAAAAAAAGCGAAGAGGGAGCAAAATCGCATTTTGCTCCCTCTAAACGGGGAACAAAACACTTCTTTTCGAATAGGAGGGGTGAAAAGTATATTATTGCTTAATCCGCGCGCCTTCTAGTTGTCTCGTGCTATAACCAGTGATTGCTCACTACCATTTGATTTATGGGCCCATTAGACAACTATGTTGCACGAAATGTAGGTAAATGCCGCACGCACTTATTTAAAATGACAATATTGTACTTGTCAACAAGAAATATTTATACAAGTTCGCTCTGCTAGGAATGGCCACAACATTTCTACTGAGAACTTTCTTCGTATAGAATAACTGATGGTTAATGACCGATTACAGTTACGTTGTCTTTAAAGCGCCATCTGTTGGCGAGTAGCTGAATTTTGAAGGTTTTTTCACGCAGAACAATTTTTGTTTCATTTAAATATTTATGTCTAATGGGAAAGGGTGAAGAATAGCAACTTTTAGGTCCATTACCTGCTGACAGTAGAGTAGAGTAGGAAATGCGTGCCGACCTCTTGCGGCGGGCTGGGCAGTGTCTCGAGGTACGCAAACGGGCCCGAATCCTCGAAACAGCCGAATTCTCCGTAGCACACGCTACCTTGAGACCTCTTGCTCCTGTCACAGATAAATAGTACATATAATATAATAACCAAGAGTTTGTCATAGACGTAATTGAGTTATGTATATCTTTTCATTTGGTTTTTGTAGACTTTTTGACTGTCATGGTCTCGTATCTCCTTGATTTATTTGCTATTTCGTTCATTTTGTATCTTAATTCTGTCTGTATGATTACTACCTATACTTATTATTTTTAACATAAGAGATTAGTGAAAAATGGATAAAGATACCAGTAAGTAGTAAGATAACAACAGTTAACAATGACGGATAGAAGAACTTAAAAATACTTTACAGTTAACGTCAATCAATAGTTTAAAAGTACAAAAATTTTATGTTAATTATCCATGTCACAAAATTTTGTCATATTTTGGTCTTGAACACTAATTTGCATTGATCGTTCTGGAGGTCGTTGGGAGGCGTAAAGTGTATTCAAATAACATTCGTTCATACTTTAACATCCGTTGTTTTCAAATATTGTTCACTAGCTTCCCGCTCATGAATGAAGTCTCACAAATCATGTAAACTATGACGTATCTATTTTTCCAGGCGGTTCTCTCGGCTCTGTAAGATACTTATTCTCGTATTTAGTGAGACGTTTTATCACTTTTAAAAAGCTATTCGGGGAAAGGAATCGCGCGTCTCACTTATAAGGTCTATTGGAATAATATTCCTAGTATCCTTGTTAAATAGGGGGAAAAAAAATGTTACTTCATTCCGCTATCTGCAGTAGGTATCGGATAGACCTCCAGGTTTTACAAATCCATTTATCGATAGGTAACAACATTTAAAACTTACTACAGTTACAGTAAGATTGTCGACAAAGAAGTTTGGATTGGAGAAAATCAATATTGCAATTAAATTATGCGCTATACAGCAGCTTTACTTCGAGTAACTTTCGGGTGGAATAAAAATGTAGCACAAGTATTGTGATTGCGTTGAATTCACTTAACAAAGGAGAACTACTTTCTTCTTTGTAGGCACACTTTCGATGCATTCACTTCACCTGCAATAAAACTCCCTGTACGCAACATCGGTTAGAAATAATTGCTCACTATGAACGTATGTTACCACAACCACCACAACAGCCTATTTAAGTCCCACGGCTGGGCGCATGCCTCCTCTCATCACGAGAGGGTTTGGGCTATAGTCCCCACGCGGGCCCAGTGCGGATTGGGGACTTCACACACATCCTTGATTACTTCGCAGATGCGTGCAGGTTTCTTCACGATGTTTTCCTTCACCGGTAGGTCGAACCACTACCACACGGCTTATCTTTTTATCGTATGTTAAATATTCAATTATTCATATGTGCATGTGTACCTATATTTGGACTCGACAAACCCTCGTAAACTGGCAAAATATTTAACCTATATGTGATTGAGGTAGTTTGTGGTGATAGTACTTTTAAAATCGCTGCAACTGTTAAGAAAACATTACATAATTGTCTAATTATTACTTCTTGTGGTACCTATGTATTTACCAGTTCCGTAGTTTACATAAGAAACAGACACTGACACTCAGTTTCTGATATCCCACTTCCTTCGCATGCGTTCGTTTTCTTGTCTGTCTACATGGGAATTACACTGCAATTATTTAGTAATCTAGTGTCAAGAGGAGATAATGCGGCCCGTGTGAATACTGAGTGCGATACAATTTCCGTGACGTGAGAAATTGTCACCCGTAAGTGCATTTCGCGTTCTTGCGAAATTAATGAATTTGCGCAATAGAAAGTTCCGACTGAGCGAAACGGCCGGTGAAAGTAATGCTTATTCGCGTTTAATTATTTTTATCAACCGCTTCAAATGGAATTAAATCACCCCTTGGATCAAGTCGTTATCAGAGTACTCTGTTATCTTATGAGCATCGTAGCATTGTCTAATAGAGGTATAGAGCTAGGTAGTCTCTCATGTCTCACCTAGGACTCTTGCTTCCAAACCACAAGGTTTCACGGACACGGACACTAACATCTAAGTATACCTACGTCGTGACAGTGATCGACACCGTGCTATGATAGTTGGCAGCAGCATCGTCTATTACAATTACTTATCAAAGAGAGAGAGTTTGGGCTATAAGTCACGACGCGGGCAGATTTCGGATACGGGACTGTGCACGTTTCCAAACGATGTTTTCTTCCACCAAAAACTACAGTAAAGAAGGTGTAACTATAGTGTTCGTGCGTGGAAAGTGGAGGCATCTCTGTCCTCCTTCCATTGAGGCTTAGGCTAGCGCCGCTGGAAAAGCGAAAGAATGCTATGCATAATCGCAACTCCGGCACAAAGGCGTTTCGAGGATCAAGTTTAGTGGTCTCTTAGTCTTTTTGGGCATGATCCATGTAAGTAGGGTTTCCCTACGGAAATGTAGGTAGAACAGTTTGGTAAGTTAGTCTCCCGGTCTCACCTAGTCCGAGCCCTCTTCAGCCCCCACTCCCTCATGGAGGCTCTGACGGCGGCGAGCATCTCGGCGTCGTGGCGCTCGTCCTCCGCCTCCTGGCGCGCTGTCGCCAGCCGCCCCGCCCCGCGCCATGACTGCAGCTCAGCATCTGCCCAAAAAGTCGAATAAAATAAACGTCTAGAATAGAAGCGACATGTACGGTCTTCAGCTATGCAGCTGATTGTGAAATGATCAATACAACGTAAAATATTTATTGGTATTTTTCGATGGTTTGAAGACTTTCTGTTCGTTTACCAACCAATACCGTAAAAAGCTTTTACGTCAGTTTTCAGTTAATATAGTAGAATAGTTTATACGTGTAGAGTTAACAACCCATATTATGTTTTAATGTGACTAAAATAAAATATCAAGTTAGGTAGCCATATTTGTTATGGATGTTGAAATACGTTCATTGTCGTTCATTATTAGTAATTGCCTATTACTATGTATACGCTGTAAAGCGTTTCATGACGTTGCAGTCATAGGTCGTTTGCATTGACGGATAGAATGACAACATCAGTTGTGAGCTCAGCTTGTCAAGAAATAATGCTAGGTCATTTGTCATTTTCAGGTCGGATGTTCCTATTGGCAATGACTCTGACATTTTGCGGTAGAATGGAGATGTCAATAAAAACGATCGAGGTCGCAAGCTCTAGGTATTTTAGAGTGACGGGCGCGTTAGGATTTCTAACTCTGGTGCTGCTGTTGCGTGTATCATTAATACCAAAAGAAATCTTATCAGTCAAGTTCATGACATGAGTAATGATCACAGGACCTAGAAATACGTAGGTATCCTAAAGAAATAACCCTAACCCTACTGCGTTACATTATTTACTAATCAAATAAACCATTTTCAACAAACTTATAGTCTTCTATGACTGAAGATTCCACGCTAGCTCCGCCGCTGCATATTTTCACGCCACATTTGTAAAATTATTTATGGCCTACACACGAGATGTCTTTGTTCTGGAGTGTTTTTAATTAATTGAGGTATGGAACGAAATTATTATGTTCAAGTACGTAAGATTAGTTAAAATGTAGCTTTCAACAGTTTCATTCTAATTTTTAGGGTTCCGAAGTCCACAAGGAACCCTTATAGTTTCGCCATGTCCGTCCGTCCGTTCGCAGCATAGCTCGGAGATGCTTAGTTCTAAAAAGCTGTAATTTGGCATGAATATACATATTCGTTACGCCGACAAAGTGGTACAATATTTTTTTATGTATGGATGTATTTTTTTTTCTTGCGTACTCCTTTATGGGAGGTATCGTTGAATAGGTCTTGAAATAATGTTGGTTTGTTCAAACCATTTTTTGATTAAAGCATGCATTTGTGAAATATTAAGCCTTAAAGTGATATTTTTTGTAAGAGTCGAGTGTCCCCCCCTGCCAGTTAAATTGTGATTTTCGGATGGCTGAAAAAATTCACGGTGGAGGCATATACTTATAACGTAGTTGAAAGGAAAACTATCACAGCTATGTAGGCTGTACAAGTTTCCGGGTCATGGTCGACCAACTTATAAAATGCGTACGGAAACGTAAAAAAATAATATACGCTAATGAAAATTACCAACATAACGTTTAAGCTGTATAAAACAGTTTCTAAATGTTAAGTTATGAGCCTATAGAGGGTCGGCGGTTCGATCCCGGCTCGCACCTCTAAGTTTACTTATGTGCGAAATTCAATTTGAATTTACCACTGAGCTTTTCGGTGAAGGAAAACATCGTGAGGAAACCTGCACGCATCTACGAAATAATTCAAAGATGTGTCTGAAGTCCCCAATCCGCAGTGGGCCCGCGTGGGGACTATAGCCCAAACCCTCTCGTGATGAGAGGAGGCCTGTGCCCAGCAGTGGGATGCAAATAGGCTGTAGTAGTAAGTTATGAGCCTTATAAGTAATTTTAAATATCATTTCCAAATAGTAATTATCTATCGTTATGATAATTAAAAAAAACCGGCCAAGTGCGTGTCGGGCCACGCGCAAATTATAGGGTTCCGAAGTTGAGGATGCCCACAGTACCTTTCTAAGACTTATTAGCATCTAGCTAGCCTGTGGTATGACGTGCCCGCCCGACGCCCCTGCCGCTCGAGAAAAATCATCATTATAAGTTGGTCGACTATTACTCGTAAGTTTGTACAGCCTATACTTAGCTCTGATAGTTTTCCTTTCAACTACGTTATATATGCCACAACCGTGATTTTTTTCAGCCATCCAAATACCACCATTTAGCTGGCAGGGGGGGGGGGACACGTGACTCTAACAAAAAATAGCACTTTAAAGCTTAATATTTCACAAACGCATCACTTAATCAAAAAATGGTTTTAACAAACCCACAATATTTTTTTAAGACCTATTCAACGATATGCCGCACCATGGGGTACGCAAGAAAAAAAAATTACATCCCCACTTTACGAGTAGGGGAGGTACAGTCAGCAGCAGAAGTAGATAAGCTGTCCAGGTGTTCAAAATGACCTACACACGACCTTATTCTTAAGACGTTAAGGGCGTGTGTAGGTCATTTTGAACACCTGGACAGCTTATCTACTTCTGCTGCTGACTGTACACTATAAAAAAAATATTTCAAAATTTTATTGTACCACTTTGTCAGCGTAACTAATATGCATATTCATGCCAAATTACCGCTCTCAAGACCTAAGCATCTCCGAGCAATAGTGCGGACAGACGGACGGACGGACGGACGGACGGACGGACATGGCGAAACTATAAGGGTTCCTTGTGGACTTCGGAACCCTAAAAACAATGATTTTACCCGAGCGGCAGGGGCGGCGTCGGGCGGGCACGTCATACCACAGCCTAGCTAAGATGCTAATAAGTCCTAGAAAGGTACTGTGGGCATCGTCAACTTCGGAACCCTATACATTGCGCGTGTCCCGACACGCACTTGGCCGGTTTTTTATTGAGTGTTCAATCATTAGTATCTCAGAGATATAGGCTAAATCTCCGGTTTCTGAGAAACAACAGTCCACGAGAGTGGATAACCTGAATGTCAGTGGCAGTTTTTGCCTATACTGGCCTTGTTCTCTCGCTAAAGGGCAGTATATGTAGCGCGGGCGCACACTGCCCTACTGGGGACGAAAGCAGGCCGCTCCCAGACAACGAGAATGGTGGGAAACTTGGAGCATGCTTCATGCTTCAATGTTTTATTTTATTAAGCTCCAAGAATCGTAGGACTAGACAAAGCACGTGAATGCCATTAAAATGTACTAAACCGTACATTCGTACACACGGTGTTTCAGAGGGACTTCGAAATAAATTATGTGTCGCGAAAACTTAGGTCGCTGCTGGTAAGTGGTAAGTTGACTTTGGGCGTGTGATAATTTACTTATTTGAACAGAATCAAATTCAAATTGGCGTCGCATTATAATTAAATTGGTGCGTGGCGGTTAAAGGATCATTATTATTGTGAGTTAAACATGATATTTAATTAAAATGTTTCAGTAATTTTGCGTAAGAGCCATAACATTTACAGGATCCCTCGCGAAAACTTTCAGACATAATATATTAAAATAGTTTAGTTGGATTTCTAATTTCATAAATGCCCTTTATCTTTACTCCATTGCGCAACACTTAATAAATTTTCAAGTAGATGTTCAAGATCTGCTAATGACATCCTATTGCGGCACCGTGACAATTCCACGTTGGACACGGGCCCTGCTGAATAAGAAAAGTGCATTGTTCAGACCATTCCTCTTCAAAGTGTTGTGTTGTGCAACGCTGATGACATCCATTGTTGCGCCGAAAGTCGGTCCGTCTCCAAACATTTGTTAAAGTTAAAGAGGCACATAACAATTGCGTCAGTGAAACGGACTTGCATTCCTTACATAGAAAACCAGATGATGATGATCTTGTCCTCTGTAATCTGTGTGGTAGGTACAGTCAGCGTTGAAACTTGGAAAGGCCAAAATACAATAATAATACCGACTTAATTTGATGCGATAATCTGACTCATCATTCTAGCTAGCACCTTCATTTAGGCGGAAGGAAGCGTAAAACAATGCGATTTTTTGCACTGCATGCAGATATTACATATGGAAGCAAACTGAAGTATAATTAAGTAAATAAGGGCAAGGATGCTGTGATGTATTCAGCAGTATCCTTAATTAAAAGGATTTACGTTTGTTTGTTACGACATGAAGTCTACAATATATAATTAACTCGTTGGCGCGGTGAATTTCGTATCACCCGAAGACAATTCCTATACAAAGTTATTAGTCTTCCTTTACACATTTCGAGATTTTTTTCTTACTAAAAGAAGCCCAGTGAATTAAACAAAAAAATAATCATTCAGTCAAATCGGACGAGCAATTATCGAGCCTTAGCCAGACTAACACACGGCAATTCATTTTTATGTATAAGAAGACTAGCTTTCCCCGCAACTTCGTATGCGCAGAAATATTAAAATGAAAAAATCCATTTTTTTCCGTTCCCGTGCGAATTTCGGGAAATCCTCTCTTAGTGCTCCCCTACGTTCTCTAAGGAACCTGCATGCCAAATTTCAGCTCTCTACGACCAGTAGTTTCGGCTCTGCGTTGATCGATCAGCCAGTCAGTCAGTTTCTTTGTTTTATATATATAGAAGATAGATTAATATATATTCAGGTGGGTAATGCTCATGCTTTATTAAACGAACTGAGCCGGATGATCCTTGTCAACATCAAGTGAGATCTTTTACAGTGGCACAGACATTATAACCTTAGCAGTTTTAGACAAAGTCTGTCTGTTAGTTCTCTTATTCGTAAACAAAATTCTAAGTTTTGAACTATTTAAGCTTAAATAAAGGAACTCAAGAGATGTCCCATATGTTGAATCAGGATGATTTGGTACAGTAATAAACCTATTTTACCCAAAAAATTGCACTTTGAGGAATTTTGGTGACCAAATAAGACAACTAAGAATGAACAAAAATTACTTATAGGCAGAGTTTATGGAACTTTTTCCGTTTTGTTGCGAACGTTACTCTGATTCATATCTATTGTTAATGTACCTTCGACGTAATTGCGGCACGCGCGTAAATGGCTGTCATACAAATCGTTTTAGTGATTATTGCGATCTAATGCTCGTACTTAAAGCTACCCGTCACTTTCTAACACCCGTGTTTGTGCGAGGGGGACGATGAGTTAGGTTAGGATGCCGAATAAACTAGCGAGCCACTTCTAGTGAACATATCTACCTATCTATCAAAGGTGTCGAAATTCAAACTCCTGGTAGACTGTTCAGGAAAATGTAAGGCTTTGTTTGATCTCTATTTAATTCGACTTTGCATATGTAATCTAGTTTATAGGCCAACGGAAGGTAAATGACAATTTCCTTTTAAGTTGAGAGTCGGGGTGTCAAAGGGAATGGGGCGACTATTGAGAGGCAGCCAATCCCAAAGCTTAAACCCCGTTAGGCTTCGGTGCCTAAAGTGAGATAGCTGCAACTAAACGAACTCAAATAGCATTTTACGAGTCATCACTACATAGTATAAAACAAAGTCGCTTCGCTGTCTGTCTGTCCCTATGTATGCTTAGATCGTTAAAACTACGCAACGGATTTTGATGCGGTTTTTTTTAATAGATAGAGCTATTCAAGAGGAAGGTTTTAGTATATAATTTGTTATAGTGTAACTCTCAATTCCCGTGGGAACGCTATAACCAAATTCCACGCGGACGAAGTCGCGGGCAGAAGCTAGTAGGCAATAAGTTAATTTTGGGAGACTACTTGTACTTCTCCTTATTTGGGATATATGATGGGAAATCGCATATCCCTCCCTATTATACATAACAACCACCTTGACAGCCTGAAAACATATAGGTACTGTTCATACGGAAACACGTGAGCATTTTTACTAAATCTTGTACCCCAATTAGTGAAAATGTCAGAAAAAAATTAAGACCGCGTCAGTTTTGTGACCACAATTATGAACGAAATTCATATGAAAGCAAACTATTTTCTCGGTGTTTTTTAAAGGTTAATATGAAAATGTATAATTCCATTAAACTTAATGCTTAATGATGGTCACAAAACTGACACGGTCTTAATTTTTTTTCTAACATTTACATTAATTGGGGTACAAGATTAAGTAAAAATGCCCACAAATGCACGAGTTTGAATGCACGTACCTACCACCTTATTTTGTTCCTTCATTGTATTGTTACTCGTATTAATTAACATTTACATGAAGTAACCTGAACCTTCAGCGCATCGAATGAACGTTCTTTAGTTCCGTTCCGAACCTCAAGAGGCAAAAACGGAACCCTTATTCTTATTAGGATCACTCGTGTGTCTGTCCGTCCGTCTGTTACAGTCGAATTTCTCCGAAACTACTGGACCGATTAAGTTGAAATTTGGTACGTATATGTAAGTTTGTGACCCAAAGACGGACGTGTATCGAAAATAAATGAATTTTAAACATATACCCTATTTATGGGGGCTAAATTTGAAAAAAATATTCATGAAGTTTTTCAAACTATATCGTGTGACATATCAAATGAAAGTACTTCTTATGAGGGTCTCAAATATATATTTTTAATTTCCTTTTTGGTCAATACTTTTCGAGTTATTTCAGAAAATAGGCGACAAATTACCATTCCCCCCCCCCCCCCCCCTTATCTCCGAAACCACTGGAACTAACATTTTGGAAAAAATATGGAGGATAGTTATTGACCTATAGATTGCAGGAAAATGATTAAGAAGTCCATGGTATTTGAAATCTATCATATAAAAGAGCTTGTGAACCTGTGAAAAGGTTTGGAAATGACTTCATTACAAATAATTAAGGGTCGGAACCCTCTCCACGCATGTTTATCTCGCTTGTTGGCCGGTTTTTTTTATGTACCTAATTGGCCTACCAATTAAACGAGAACACAGGCCACCTGATGCCACATGATAAAGGTAATATTTAAAAAATCTGGGCTATTATTATCTTTTATGGTGGATCATGCATAATCTGATACAATACACTCCAGGCCAGGAGCGATATGTACTTACAATGTACATAATACTCACATTTAGCTATGACAAGCGATGCTGCAGCGAGGATTAAGGCGAGCGATCGCCAGGCCTGTCCCGCCATCCATGCGCGCAGGCATTCACGACCTCCTGCAACATGATTGCCTTGTTAACGACGCCTTGTCTCACATCACTCTAGCTAGACGACAGTGTTTAATAGGAGGCTTTATAGGTATGCAGTTAACTTAATGAAGATTTTAAGATAATTCAAATCCATAAGTTTAGTTTGTAGAAATCTAGTAGAAATTGTAATAAGTAAATATATTAGTCACAATATTAAAAAAACATTCATATAATGGCATAATTTTTATGAATGAAAAATTAATTTTGTCTATTTGCGGCAAAAGTACCTCACATTCAATATTCATGTTTTATCTAGACATTAAAACGTAACTTCAGACCTTTACAACCATTCTGCTATTAGGTACAAAGTAGTTAAAAGGCAATAGTAATATAAATGCTTGACGATTTGCATTGAGAATAATAAAATTGCAGCATCCAAGGTGAGATGATCGTTGGTGTTTATTGTTTCTAGAGAAACTATGTTTCTCTTTAATTAAAGAGAATAATTAGATGTCACGAACGAAACCGAAGTGTCACGTTAACCGACCTTAGGTACTAGTGACAGTTCTCGACATTTTAAAATGGATAAATATGATAAAAATGAAGCGAAGAATTGCGAACCTTAAGTGGTAGTGGGCGGGGCATATTGCAGGACTGATGGCCGATGGGGCCAGAAAGTTCTGGAGTGGCGTCCGTCCGCGAACCGGTAGACGAGCTGTCGGTAGGCCTCCAACAAAATGGAGTGACGACCTTGTAAAGATCGCGGGAATGCGGTGGATGCGAGTGGCACAGGACCGGTCTGAGTGGTGCGCCTTGGGGGAGGCCTATGTCCAGCAGTGGACGTCTATCGGCTGAAATGATGATGATGAACTATGATAAATACCTACCAATACTAGGTATTTATCACCTACCAATTAGTACCAAGTAGGTACATTAAGGTTTACTTATCCGTTGGTACCTATCATCAAGTTTTGGTAAATTGTATTGTTTTAAA
This sequence comes from Aethes cnicana, assembly GCA_963971205.1. Lineage (NCBI taxonomy): Eukaryota > Metazoa > Arthropoda > Insecta > Lepidoptera > Tortricidae > Aethes > Aethes cnicana. The sequence goes on along the minus strand of OZ020276.1, from coordinate 7,256,512 downwards.
GTTGTCTTGGGGATTGAATTCGCCATCTCATCACGAAACGTCGCTGTATAAACACGGAATACCTAATACCTATAATTTTTATTTAGCTTTCTTCTACTATTAAAATTTATCTTAATCTCAGAAGAGATTAAGATAAATTTTTATTCCTGGAAGTTGGTTGATAAAACTAGGTCATTTTTATTAATCATCAATTTTCATTATGAATACCTTAATGAACATTAACATTAATAAGGAAAGACCGAGATTGAGGTCGCAGCATTAACAATGATTGCAATTTGAACCCAAGTAGAATAAAATCGACTATTCGTAGTAATGATAGCGTAATCACGATTAGTGCGATTAAATAATTCTCATTAGGTAAGGAACATCGCATTGTATAAGACTAGGCCACGATAACTTCCTATTAATTATGTCACAAGTTTCCTGGTTCCCGATACTCATACAATTGCTTGTGTGCTGGCTCCTCGCCGCAAGTGATGTGTGGCATAACAACAACGTTTACGACACGGATTTAGTTTCGCAGTTAAATGTTGATTGAATGCTAATGGCACATAATATTTAATAGTACTACAAATACTACAATACAGAATGTCCACGGAATCACCCGCCCAACTCGCCCTTGCCGTATTTTTTTTCATCCTGAGATGGTGAGTGAATCGTTGGCCCGCGTAGTGTACACACACACATTTACAAGTGTACAGACATCCTTTGTTAATTTCAGGAAATTTCATTATCGACTCGTAATCTTAAAGTACCTACTTAATCATCGTGTAATTATTCTTATTTTAGTACCTACCTATATTTGAGTAGCCTGCTGTTACCTCCGACGAGTCCGTTTTAGTATTCACAACACAAAGAAGGTATAGGTACTTTATGAAATTTGAATAAGAAATTAATTAAAATATTTTGTATAAAAACGCTATCTCTCAATTATGCTTAAAAGTCACAAAAAAATTCTGCAATCATAATAAGTTATTATTAATAACCAATTATCAACGTCATTTAAATATGTTTATTAATTTTATAATTAAGTGCAGGTACTTACTGCCTACCGATCGGACCCTGTTATAGGCAATTTTCGTGGAATGTAACAAATTCAAATTACTTATCTCCGTGAAAATTACATCGCACTTAGGTTTTCGAAAGTAAAGTCTGAATTTGGTGCCTGTTCGACATTTATAATTTTGGCGTTATATTGAGTGCAGATATTTACTGTCCGCTAATTTGAGCGAAAGGTGCGCGCGCGCCGCGGTATCGCACGATCGAGGCCGACCACGCCTGGCACCAACAACGGTTATAGGTAATGACTATAAGCTATATAATTCATCCAATTATTTTAACCGCCGTACATGGATTTTGAGGGACAAAAATACCTCACCGTGGATAAATGTTTAATTCTTATATGTTTTATTTTTACATTTGCAGCTGGAAAAATAACATGGGGCTCTATTCGAAACGGTACATAGTGAGAGTGAGAGTCCTTATTCCTAAATAATAAATCCTAATTTTTCATCCTGAATATTTCCGCCGCTGGTGTGCACAATTGTAGTCAGGTAAAAAAAAGTACAGTTATTTATATTTATCGCATTACAAACACATTTTACTTACTTACGAATAACTACTTGCATAAGCATAAAAATTGCAAACAAACATGTTTACTACAGGTATCACGGAATCAACGTTTCGCACCGGTGATTATGATTTCCGTCGTACCTATCTCACAACAAAGAACATGGACTGGACGTTAGTATTTTTATGAACATTTGCAATTTGTGAACTAGGTACAATACAATACAATACAAATACACTTTATTGAACACCAAAAAACACTTACACAAGTAAATACAATAAACAAAGAAGATGCGAGACAACAGGCGGTCTAGGTACTTAGTTTTTTGGTAGGTATTTTATTTAAATCTATAAGTTACTTTTTACTATCCGGGGACCTTACTTACTTAAATCTAACGACAAGCATTTCTATCATATAAATTGTGTAATGAAATGACGTTATGAAGTAAAAATTAAAAAAAGGAAAATTTGCGCATTGAGTTCGTGTAAAACGGATGAAATATTGCCCTGAAAGTGACTCGGCCCGGCGAAGCCCTCGGTCGCAATTTCACGTTCCGCAGGTTATCTAGAGCCGAACCGATCCGGAAAAAACATATTGAAATTCGAGTAGACCCAATAACATCAATATCGTTACACTTTTCTCGTAATTATAATAAATTAAATTAAGTAACCTGTCCTTAATTTTCGACGGGCCGTGACATGGTCCCATGTACCTACGATTTGCGAAGTTGCGGTTGGGCTTAAGTTGTTGCAAATTTAATATTTAATTAAAAATCCTAGATTATATAGGGTAAGTCTTAGAAGAAGAATGAAGCGTATTCAATGAAATAAGGCAATTTCAACAACACAATCCCGTTGATGTCTAATATACCTAGAGTCTTTCTGGTCGTACTTAACTGACATACACAATGGAGTGAGTATGATTTTAACTAATCGGAAAAACCGGCCCAGTGCCTGTCGGGCCACGCGCAATTTAGGGTTCCGTACCGTAGTTACCATCAAAAATTTTTACTTCTCGAGAGTGTATTTTTCAATATGATCGACTATTTAGTTAGCTTGTGCAGCCTACTTAGCTGTGACAGTTTACATTGAAGGTAACTTCATTATAAATACTAACTACTTACCGTTTTTTTTCAGCCATCCAAAAACCAATAGCTGGAAGGGGGTGGGGAAACTTGACTCTTACAAAAATTTGCAAATTAAAGGCTTAACATTTCACAAACGGATCGACTCGATTCAGAAATCTAAATCAAGAAACGATTTTCACAAACCCATAATATTTTCAATGGCCTATCTAATGCTATGCTACTTACTCCACACCATGCGGTACGCGGAAAAAAATCAAAGTGCCCAATTTAGGCGTAGAACAGAAACCGTATTTTTTTTACTACTTTCAATTGGCATGACTAATGTGTATATTCATGCCAAATTACAGCTTTTTAGAACTAAGCATCTCCGAGCCGGACTATAAATGCGTATGCGTACTTATACATAGTAGATTTCCACGACACCACGCACGACGTCGCAACGTAGCGCGACGTGACGTCGTATATCGTGTACGTTTATGTAAGGGCCCTTTTTGCGTTTGAATTTTTTACGGACACCAAGCGCTACTGTTGCCGTAAATTGGAGGTGGAAATGATTTATCAGAATTCAATTTGAAACTCCATTTTTTAGAAGCGGTGTGAAAAACTGAGCAAATTCGAAACCACAGAACATTAATCCTGGGTTGATTCAAGCACAGTTGACGTACTCATGGTCGTTAAATATGGCCACCGAGCGAGCTGTTATTCTACAGGTACAGAAACGTCATTTTATCCCATAGTAAAATGGTCACCCACCCTAAGGCATAAGTATTTTAAGGCCTACATCGAAATAGTAAATGCTTCCGGCGATGTATTCGGTTTTGCAAATAAAAGCATATTTCCCTATTTAGCTAGATGTTATATCACTTTAAAAAAAGCTACGTATTCAGGGAAAGGGATAGCTCTTCTCAGTGATGTAACCAGCATGATTGATTTTGTCTCATGATTTTTTAAACGTCGTTTGTTGCCAAACGTTTTAAGTACTTTGTCTGTACTCGCTTAGGTGAACAAAACCAATTAATAGGTCTTACTTGCTTAATTATAGCTGGAGACTACCAATTTTCTTGGATGTAATCAAGCAAGACATGCGGAGGGTCGAATGCGTCTAACTGGGAGGAAATGGAGAGTCCCCCACATAATTATCGGCAAATCCGGCGGGTGATGCGGTTACCGACGTAGGTAATTGAACTAATGACATGCTATCTAAGAATATCCTTTTGCATATGCATACTTGTCTGATTTAAATGTTCGTCGAACGAAATCCATCCACCGTTTAATCAAGGTAATCCACTTACATGGGAATAATAATTCAAGGTATAATAAGGCTGCGTTTCCACCAGTGATGTGCGGGGATGCTTTGCGAGGGATGGGTTTGTCATGAACCTATCCTCGCTTCGCTGATCCCTCGCAACGCATCCTCGCACACCTCTGGTCGAAACTCAGCCTAAGTTAAACTGGTTGAATCATTTGATAGTACTGAGATACGTTCATTGTCGGACTCTACTGGTTTGATCTAGTTCCGAGCTGGTGACCTCAGTACAACGCCAATGTGAGTTACTTAGGTAGATATAATTTCAGTTAATACGATGTACTATATAAGATAATGTTTCGCCCACGAGTTATACTTAGTATGTTACTGTGTGCTCAATTTCAATTTAGACGCGGTATGAACTGTCTATATGAATTGAACAGGTGAACTGTCAGCTCGAGTAGAAAGCGTAAGTATAAAGAAAACTCTACCCGCAAACACCTAGTGTTATGTTAGCACAAAATGCCAATTTTACCCTAATGATAGTCATTGTTTACCGAGGAGTGTCGCATGAACAAATGAGGGAGGTTGTTATACTTACTAATTTGTACTGAGAACACGTGACGATTATAGCTTATGAGTTGCTTAACAGCAACTTAAATACTAAAGTTCCTTGCTTCAACGAAATGAGTCTTAGAACTATGTAGGTAGGTCGTTGTAACACTTGTAACAGATGAATACAGTCGTTGAGAAACCTATTTTAACATGATTTTAACTAAGCAATTCACCGCAAAGGAATACTTCCTCTTTCCATAATGTTGAGGATTTTACTTGGTAGCCAGTGGTTTGAATATTGTTCTTTTATATGTAAATGTGTTTTCAGCATTTCAATAAAATGTGCAATACTGCTTTCGTTGTTGCCTTATGTAAATTAACTTTTGTTGCGAGCCAGCTTTCTTTGCTCGGCCACCGTGAGGAATCGTATCGGAGACGGTCTGATTCCAGAGGCAAAATCGATGTTGTTTCATGGTCAGCTGGGTCTACTTGTTGATGACAAAAACGAGAAAACAATACGATACTAGGTAATCTGTTACATAGTTGGTTACATCACTGTATTATCTCTCCGTCTAGGCAATTTGTTTTAAAACGGCTGACTTTCTGACAAACATACCTATATTTTACTCAAAAGAGAATGTGCTTCCGTGTTCATCTAAAATAGGTATGCACATTCTAGATTCTTAACTGTTGGAATGACGAAAGAGTGGTGAAAATTATTTTTGTATAGTTTTGTTTTATGGGAATAACCTTATTATTTTCCTCATTTGTTCAAGGTCAACCGAATCCGACGATCACAACGGCGAGTATTATGGTTCGTACTTTCACTCGGGCGCATCTCGATCTGACCTCGAGCTTCGGTTCACTTTGGGCAGCTGACAGCTGTCGTCATCGGCCGCAGTGAAAGCGTATGATACGATGGCCTATGGCATATCCCTATAAAATTTTAATACACCTAAATTTTAATACACCTAAACATGAGATCTTATTTGTACAACATAATGCAATAAATAAATACAATACAATAACTCTCTCGATTTGCGGTCATCGCACACAATGAGCTGGACCGCAAATAGTCTCCACAACTTCCTTGGTTATTCTGAATAGTTCGCTATTTCCGATTACGGACTAAGCTAGTATCAATGCCCATTTGGATACTGTGGTCAAACAAAAGGATGTTGTTAGAAGTTGTTGTCACATGTTTCATTGTGAAACAACCTATTTACGAATGTGGGGTTACGTTACGATTGTTTTGTTACGGTGTCGTCGGGTTAGTGGCGTCAAAGGATTAACAGCAAACGTAATCTAAAGTCCGTTTTCTATTCTATGTTTAATTTATAAGCTAAATCGGTGATGTATGCTGTTTTATTTCTTCGGTAATTATTACATAATGAGTCGGTGCGATGTAATGGTTCTACCGGTTTATTATTTACCGCTTTTCTCGTTTCTTCTGAATTTGACACGATTCTATGACGGCCGAGTCTGGGAGGGTTTGATAAGTGGTGTTTGATTTGAAAGTTGCCGGCGGCAGCTCGGCTGCTCCGTGTCTGCTCCGCTGCGATCTATCGACAAAACACGTCACGACATCCAATTAAGCTCTATCACAAGATTCAGCAATTGATATCACTAATCTCGACCCAATAAACCTCTTTTTTACAACTAATAAAATTGAATCGAGCGAGTAAGGTAACCCTTTCTTTGACTTTAGTCAGTACACCTACTAAATAACATTTCGACTCTACCAATCAGGGCAACGTGAAGAAGAACCAGATTCTTTTTATGTGGTGCGTGGACTCATTAAATGGATATTCAATTTGAGAACTATTGTAGGTAGTTATAAACCAGTAACTCCGGAAGAGTAACACTAATAAGAAAAAAAATCGTTTTCACTTTACGTCTACAAATAGCTTATAGCAATAGAAGTTTGGTCACTGATAGATATATAGTCTCGTATTTTGTAATAAACCTGTGTTTGTAATAAATAAATAAATAAAACAACATTAATATGTAGTTCAGTTTGAATCTAAACAATTTTTAATTTTCAAACGGCCTTTTTAGCCGGATAACTGGCAAGTGTGAGTATATGTAATTAGAATTCCTCCTATTGAATGAATCTTTACTGTTAAAATGTGTGTTAAGCGAAGTCATTGTCTCACAAAACTTATCTTTTGCCTCTATTGACATCGAGAGCGTATACGCTGTGGGTACCGGTAACTTTGTTTTCAATGTTAATTATATTCAATAGGTAGGTACGTACCAATTCCAATCAGGGGCACAATCCGTCGACCGTTACATCGGCCGAGCCGCACTGCACTTTCGTAAATTTTAACCTGATTAGTAAATATATCACGTATCCATACTCGGTTTCATCATTTCGCTTGTACGAGTACACGCGACGAACGGTGTCTAGCAATCATTGTTCTACGTTCTGCATTCCAATGTGAGACCCTTTATAGCTACCTAGTGAAGTGGTTTGAAGAAACTTATGTATAGGATGTCCCAAAAAAGCCTGACAGCAAGTAGGGCGCAAAGTTGGTGCCGTGGGAGGCAATTGTCGATTGTTTCGTCTTAAGTTAACACGAAAGAAATAAAAGGTGCCGTTCAGTTGTAACGTTACATACTATACACTATGTATATGTAGTACTGCCGATGGCGAAGCGAAGTAATTGTTCTGTTCGTGTAGTTTTTGGTTTTTACTACAATTCATTATGGATTGTATTTTGTAGGAACTTGGTGTTTAATAAAAAGTACATACTCAATAACAGGAGCAATTCATACCTATATTCATTGTCGAACAGACCAGTGCATTTTCTTTCGTAATAACATTGTTCATTGTGATAATTCTTTATTAATAGTGTACAGGGAGACCATATCACATACAACTATGGCACTTACGAAGTAGAACTCGTGTGGCAAACAGCTTAGGGGCTCTATTCGAAGTCTTAAATAGGGATAGGGAGATTCCCTATCGTTGCGCTCACGCCCCAGCATTTGGAATTTTTTTAGGGTACTTAAATCATAAACAAAGTACCTACTTAATGGTATTTAAGCAAGTGTTATTGATTGATTTTTGTCTCCTAGGAACAGTTGGAGCACGTTGAACCTACGTTGTTCTAACCTGCTACGTTGCGTTGCTGTGCTGGTTATAGAAAGGTTTGAAGTTCATAGCCTTAGACTGAGACTCATTATTATATGAGGTCAAATACCTTGTACGGCTCCAAATACTTACTTAGATTACTATAAAAGTTGGTCGTAAAACACAACAGACATTGCAGCAACAAAAGCTTTTGCAATAATGCACATACACAATTACCTAATGCAAACCGATTATAAAAGTACAGTAAAGTAATCGCTTTTATGTTCAAAATAAAACAGACCTTACAGTTATTCCAATGGCACACGTTTGTTCAACCAGGCAGTAACTTTCTAAGCTGTTTGACAACACAGACACAATGTTTTTAACTAAGTATGCGTTTCAGAGGTAAATGCACCGGGTGCACGCGTCAGTGAGGTTGGTCCGGAGGCGCGCGCGGTTTTCCGCGTCGTCGGATCGACTGCGCTCGCGCACGGTGCAGAGAAACTCTAGAGAAAAGTGCCGTCCCCCGCAGCAGCCGGTTACATCAATGCTCTCGTCATGTATGATGCTCCTGCGCTGCTTGTACCCCTCTAATAAAGAGGCAATCGTAAATCTTTACCGGTTTGAATTGGGTTATAAACAAGAGCTATTAATTTAAATAGAAGTTGCTAATTATTTAATTAGACATTCCACTTAGGCACTTATGCACCGTAAAATTATCGTTCTCACATCACGATATTACAATATGATACAAGATAAAATATTTAGGAGTCTTAAATGGACTATTAACTAGTTAGGTTTAGGTTGTAAGGTTTAACTGGTAAAGAAAGGCCTTATAGTTTTAAGTTAGCCTTTTGTATTCGTTTTTAATAATGGGCCATAAACAATAAAGTATAATTAAATAGAGAATCTGCGTCAATGGTTCCAGAAGAGCACCCGATCACTTTTCCGTTCGGCTGCGTCAATAGTGGAAATAGCCATGATGATCGCCAAACTTCGTAGAAACCAAAGCCAAAGTTCGCAGCAAGAAGAAGAAGAAGAAATAGAAGAGAGGGATGAATGTGGAGAGAGCGAGGGAGATATGCTTGGATAGAAGCAGGTGGCGTTCTGTGGTATCTGCCTACCCCAACGGGAAACAGGCATGAGTTTATACCTACTCTTGTACCTTGTCTTTTATTGTCTTAACTCTTTGTCCTCGATTCATGGTTACCTAATCGTTGGAAAATATGGGAAGAAAATAGAACTGACATTAGGTAGATACGTCGTATGAAATCATAGAGTCCAAAGCAAGTGTACTTTATGAACTGGACGATTGACTTTAAAGGCAATGGAACCACTTCCTCTTTCCGCTCGTTGCGTAGCTCGAATGCACTCTAGACTCGAACTGCAACTTGGGTACGAGTAGTGACAAGTTAGTATAAAACAGTTCGTCCTTACATTTGCGACTTATTATCTTATACTTTGAACGAGCTATCTGCCTATATACATAAATATTTATTTATACAAACAATCTCAGAAAAGGCTCTAACGATTTGGACGAAATTTTTAATCGATCGAGCTGGGTCTGAGAAAACCAATTTTTAGGATATTTTATCCAAAACCACCAAATTGATGGTACTTTATCTTTAACTTCGTTTAATAACGAACACCTAAATTACGTTGCATTTTTACGTACACCTACCACGTTATGTAGGAAGCGTATTTCTGGCGTAACAGTTTGGCAGGTTATGCAGCACCAATCTTTTTTGTACACGTGTATTTTTTATTTGTGTTAGCAAATGCCTGTTAGGTATGTATATTATAACGAGCCAGTGCTAAGCCCTCAAATAAAAAAAAATAGAATGGTGAAATTTATCTTACGAACGTTAATTAATAATAATAAGTAGACGCCTACAATACCCTAAAACATTTAATAAAAAACTTATATGTATGTGACTATTTAACACAGTCAACGAACTTTGAGCAAAGTTCGTGTCCACGATAAACGTTTGACCTTATATTAGATTTCAACGGGATTTCGAATGAGCTTTGCCGCGCGCCTGGTTAGTTGTGCCGTGCTATACCTACCCAAGTTCTTGCGTTAGTCCATCCTATATTATTGAAGCTACTCTGTATTTTTTAGTATAAATTCGAATTATTTTAGTAGAATACTGACATGAAAATCGTTTTTCTTTTGCCTAAATAGGTAGGTACTGACAGTAAAATGCCATTTTGAAAATAAATAAAGAACGCTCCGTTCGCTCTCAGCGTCAACAATATGTAGAGGGGGACCTTTTGTACCTAATCAATATTACCTACTTATCTCATATTGGTGTGTTTCAAATTTGATGCACTGAGTACTGCGCCAAAACGATCCTAAAAAGCGGCCTTGTTCTTTTCTGTGTGAGCCACTAAACTTATGGCTCAGCTCAGGTCTGTACCGCGTAGACTTGCATCATTGCGCAACCACTTTCACCGTCCCAGGCGCTAACGAGCCCCGCAAACACCAAGCGAGTTACGTATGCAGCAAACAAAACAGCAACATGTCAAATAACCAGACCATTTTGATAAACTTCTGAAACTCAGACGGGGGACTTCAATCTTCAGTCTTTCAGTGAGGAGTTGTTAGGCTTTGAGCTTGCTCGATTAAAGGACTTTTTTGCTTATAAGTATTCCACCGTCCTCCTTAAGGTACACAACTTAATTAAGGAGTCACACACTAGCTTCGGTGCGTTCCGATATTACTATGACGGGTCACATCGAATGAATGCGTCTGGCGATGGCGGCGCGTGTGCAGGTCTTAGGCCGGGCACAGTCGCACGGCTTGCAGGCTGTGTGACAGGTCTTACGAGAACTAATGCGATACAGTTCATACAGTGCTGACGAGCCACAGACGAGCCGTAGACGACCTGCAGTCGAGCCGGCTCGCATTCTGTGTCACCCGAGCTTCAAGGTGGCCTAGCGTTCCCTAAGCTCCGATCGATCGCAGCCGCATGCGGCCGACATAACTTTTATCGATATTTTTGTCTTTAGTTGCTATAATAAAAAATATCGATTGAACTTCGTCATGTCGGCCGCATGCGGCTGCGATCGATCGGAGGGGACGACAAGCCACCTAGTAGGCTTTAGTCCGGCACTCCGCGTTGCAAATATCTTTAAGGGGACGGTGGCTACTTTCTATCAGATGGACCGTTTACCTCTTTTTCCTCTTTCTATTTTTTTTTTATTGCTAAAAGCCTTTAGCAATAAAAAAAATGAAAACACATTGACTATTGGACGTGAAAAAGGAGAGACAGACAAATCATTATTTCAGAAAGGTCATACAGTGGTTACGCACATGCGTGTTCGAGGAAAGAACGCGGATGCTAGCCTCATACAACCAACTGACGCTCAGTGTGTTTGTTTACCATCAAATCAGGTTACGTTACCCAATACTTGGTGACCAATCACGGAGCCAAACTTTTCGACGTACTTATTTCTTATATATCGGGACCGTGTTGGTAATTGTTTTTCATTAATAATTGCCACGGGCCTCATTTGGGGCCCAAAAGAGATTTCATAGGGAAGCTACTAGGGAAAGTTAAAAGTTCAAAACCTGACGGCGTTGAAACTGAACTTCAAGTAGTTCCCTATAAATTCCCTATCAAATCCCTTTTGCGCCCCGAAGTTTCTCCTGACACTCGCAGTCGTAATCTAGGTCAAATTGTGTTTCACCGAAAGTAAAAAGATATCGTCTCGAAAGACATGACGTCAAGTCAACCGGATTTTGGCCGCGCACCACTGGCACAGTCACCTTTTGTGCACACAATAATGTAGTTCGCATCGTCATAATAAACGTTCATTTAAAACTATAAGGTCCCGTTCCGGGGCCCGCGCACGGCCGCGATCGCGATCGCTGGCCGCGGAATTGGATCTTTGGTAGCGTGTTGCGTTTGACGCATGCCAGTAAGGATTCACAATCAGCCAGAGAAAAATGGCCCCGTCAAAACGGGTGCCCGAACAGCTCGGGCACCCGTTTGGCCTTCGCAGCTTCGTTATAAAGAGGCGTTATCAGCATATTGGAACATATTTTCTAACGTCAGTTTGCTCCATATATTTTGACAAATTCTGTTAGGCACTCTTCGTCTTTATATAGGTTATTATTTATTATAGGACAATCGGACAATGCATGCGGCCGATGCGGCTATAGTCGTAATCTATGGAGCCTCTTCCGTTGGTTGCGACTGTCGCGTTCGGCCGAGGGGTGCGACTGATGCACGCGCTGGTCCAATATGAGTTTCTATCGTATTTATAATTACTTAAGTAGTAATTAAATTAATAATTTCGGCCCACCTGATAGAAAGTCAGTTAAGGAATGTATTCCGTCGGCTCACCTACACAGATACAGTAATGGCCTAATCACTCGGCCCGGTCCACCTGATGGTAGGTAAGTAAATAGAGTAATGTGTAATTTGACGCTGAAAAGTATAGGTAGGTAAGATGTTATTCGCAAATAACTCGCCCTGGCCCACCTGATGGAAACTAAATGATGATGAAAAACAAGTGAAATAGTTAAAACTAAAACCCGACAACTTACTAAATATCTAAAATACATTTTTTGTTTTTTTTTTTACTGTAAAATCCGCCATTTTGAATTTTTCAATTTTAGATGTATATGCCCTAAGTAACTTTGACAATTAGAACGAATCGAATGACACTAGTTTCATCAAAATCAGTCCAGTAGTTTTAGCTCTAGCGTGGAACATATTAAACGGTTTCAAATCAGTAAAACATTACTCACGTTTGTTAGCGACATCTAGTGGGGAATAGCAGTATCGTTCTTACAGCTTCCGTTAGGCTTTCGTGGCGCCATCTAGAGAAGAATAAAGTAACAAAAGTTCCTAATAATTTGGCTAGATGTCGCACCGAGCCAGTTTTTATAAGAAATGTTTCTAGTTTCTAAAAATAACACCAGAGTTCGTTTTAGCGCTATAATTAGAAGACATATGACAAAAAAGATGGCAGCGATTGCCGACCGCTGTCCTTCGGATATATTGCAAAAATGGCGCATTATCTGATATTTTCACAGGATATAATAAATATAAGTGAAAATTTGTGTAGTGCTACATTGTGATGGTGTGTTGTTTTATATGAATGACAGTGATAAACGTGTGTAAACAGGACTGCGACTTTCATCTGGATATTGGATTACACATAAAATCAAGGTATTTTCCTAATTTACACGGTATTTATGTTTTTTTTCTTGGTAAATATCTTACGTATATATTGGCCAGTCGTTCCATAAAATCATCTATGGAATACTAATTGAATATTACATAAGAATGTCAAAATTCCAATACAAGTTAACTTTCCTGTAAGAAGAAATTTTCATGAGGTGGCCTTCTTTTTGGTGGCATATGTTTATTAATAAGTATGAAGTTCCCGGAACCAGTATACGTGCTTAATTACTCCGTCTGGTCTTTAATGGGACTCTTGCCTACTCAGTTTCTTATTTATTGGGTCTTGCATGACATCAGCAGGCAGTGCAGGCACTGGTACTGTAAACAGTAGCATGATTCATTTACAATACCCAACCGATACATTCTTTTCGATATTTTTTTCATTGTGTAGGGTTTTTTAAATTAAATACCTAATATGTGTGAAAAAATATTTCATGCTCATTTGAAAAATTCAGCATGTAACAGGATTGTCTTTAAATATTTATTTACATTGCTTATCTTTTTTATTCACAATGCAAAACAGAGATATGCACAGGTAGTGTTTGTTTACAAAAAGATTAGATAGGTAATGAGTCATGACAAGTGTTTATTTATTTTGTTATTTTTTAAATATTGACTCTAAATTCTTATCCCTATTAAAAAATGAATGTTAATGGTAGGACCTGGTACTGGGTCCATCCGGGGTGGTACCACCATCTTTCCCCGTTAAGCTGCCTCCAAATAGCAGTGCTTGCACTGTTGTGTTCCCATGGAACACAACAGTGCAAGCTAAGGCAAGGTTAAGGCAGCCGGTGAAATTTCTGGCACAGAGGCATTCCATCTTAGGCCTCAGGGTATGCAATACATTTTAGATCTACTACTACTACTACTTCAGCCTATTTGTGTCCCACTGCTGGGCACAGGCGTCCTCTCATCACGAGAGGGTTTGGGCTATAGTCCCCACGTGGGCCCAGTGCGGATTGGGGACTTCACACACATCTTTGAATTAATTTGCAGATGCGTGCAGGTTTTCTCACAATGTTTTCCTTCACCGAAAAGCACAGTGGTTAATTCAAATTGAATTTCGCACAAAAGTAAACTTAGAGTTGCGAGCCGGAATTGAAACCCCGACCCTCTGCATGAGAGGCGGTAGGTCAAACCACTAGGCCACCACGGCTTCAAGATCTTAAGGTTTCTTAATGGGGGATCATAGGATTTCGGTGTCCATAGGCCGCAGTGACCACTTACCATCAGGTGCGCTGTGTGCTTGTTTGCCTATACCATTGGAATATATAAATAAAAATAAATTTGAAGTTAAGTGTGTAAGTAGTCTTTCATTTTTGTATATTTTACATTGCAAGTAAGTAAGTATTTATTCATTGTAAACTGTTTATTCACTCCAAAAAACTTATGAAATGCTGTTGGGTTGTCATGATAGGGACAACTACTAGGCACAGTTGGGCAGTTAGTACCATATTTAGTACCATTTTCCATAAGGCATTTATTGTGACCTAAAAGCAGTGTGTGTCATTAAAAAATATTTAAGATCCATTCTTGTCAGCAGTTCCAACCATAAGATTGAAATGAAATTAATTTAAATAATTTATTGTAAAACAGAAAATAATTATTCAATTTAAATTAACCACTGAGCTTTTCGTGGAAGGAAAACATCGGGAGGAAACCTGCATGCATCTGCGAAGCAATTCAAAGATGTGTGTGAAGTCCCCAATCCGCACTGGGTCCGCGTGGGGACTATAGCCCAAACCCTCTCGTGATGAGAGGAGGCCTGTGCCCAGCAGTGGGACGCAAATAGGCTGTAGTAGTACCTTGTCACTGCTCATCCAACAAATCGGCTTATGGTCTTGCGACCGATCGCAGATGAAAAGAGAAAAAAGTGTGCTACCCAAAGAAGCTATACTGCTAGTGCTGGCAACAACTACGAAGTAAGTTGAAGGACTTATCTTCAAAAGACCTGCTTCAAATAAGGTTGCCATCTCCTAAAATGAAAAAGCCAGTCACTACCCTGTATTTCACCTGACATTTTACCCGTAAAGCCAGACATTAAAGCTTTAATCGGCCACACATATATTTCCCACCTGCTATGAGCTCTAAAAATACCTGACAAAAGCTGGACAGTCCTGACACAGTTTGTTTGTTAAACACACAGAAATAATGTAAACAAAGTTATGTCAACCTGCAACATAATCTCCCTGTCCTGTAAAAGTGGTAAAAGAGAAATGATTAGTTTAGAAAACTAAAACAACAATTTGACTATTCCATGCCCACTGCCTCCAACCTCCAAGCTCCATCATCAGATCAGTTCGGTGGTACCATATTGTATTTATATTGTCATCCAATCTAAATATACTTGTTAAGTTTCATCATGATACGAGTACATTAACTAGAAATGGGTGAAATTCATAGCTTCCTAGATTCCTTACATTGTTTGTGTGCTAGTTACCATACAGCAGATATTTTTTTACGTAAAATTTATTAAAGTAATTCAGTTACATTTGGCTTCTCCAGACCCATTCTGAAGAAGGAACTATTTTCATTTCCCCAAATGAGATTGTCTTTCCTTTTTGTTTCCCTCCATGCACCCTTTTCTAACGTCTGTTATAACAGGTTTACCTACCAGTGCTAAAACTAAATTGTGAACATGTTTTTTTTATGGAAAAAGATTGACAAACAGACAGACGGCCCACCTGGAGGTAAGTTTTCACCGCCGCCTATAGACATTTGTAACACCAGAGGCGTTACCAATGCGTCGTCGATCTCGAAAGGGGACGAGGATAGGGCGTATGGGATAAGGGAGGATAGGGGACATGGGATTAGGGAAGATGGGATAGAAGGATAAGGAAGAGGACAGGCCAATTAACAAAATAACTGGTTTTGGAAAATTAAGTAATTACGTCGTCAATATTTCGTTGTTTGTAATTAAAGTGAACATTAACATAATAGAAGGACTTTTTTGCTATGAATAATATAAATGTCCCATTATCTGTAAATGCTTTCTTTTTAATGGCAACACCATTGATTGAATAAAATCTGCGCGTTTAAGAATCAGACTTGATCAAACTATAATTCTCAGTGGTTTAGGTTTGCTATTTCGCTCGCGTGGAATTCTTTTATCGCGTTCCCGCGAAAACAATCCGTTTTTCCGAGATAAAAAGTAGTATGTCCTTCCCCGGGACTCTATCTGCATACCAATCTAAAGCAGAGTAACAGACAGAGTTGCTTTCGCATTTATAGTAGTATGGATAACGTTTCTTCTAACTATTATGTTATTTTATCTACACTCATATCAATAAACTCATTATATATATGATGCGTTCAAAAACCGCAAATTATGACCGACATTAAGATAAATTGTTTAGTTAGAACAGATTTCTTATCTGTGAAAATGCTCTTATGTAAAGACCATCGAATTCGATTGTCTAATAACATTCAAACATCTTCGAATAGCAATGCCCGCCTAGGTATATTCTTCAGTCAGACAGAACGAAAGTTTGTTCCAAATTCAAATGTTAGCTCTCTTTAGTCTCAAAAGTTTTAGCCTTTTGAAAATCTAATGTATAGGTAATCGATACACTGACGTATTCGAATTGCCGCCATTGTGGACAGATTTTGAAATATCATAGAGGATTTATAAAATGAGTGTAGATTAAAGTCGTGTATGCTACTGTACATAATTAGATGGCCTTAAAACGCTTGTGCGATATTATTATGACTCGCCTAGCGGCTCGTTTCATAAAACCACACTCGTGTTTTAAGGACCTTTATTATGTAGCAGTTACATAAACTACTAGGTATTCAAGTTAAGTTCGTAGTGCAGTTTTAAACTAGGACACAAACGCTTTTGCGTTGGGAACTTGGAGCTCTTACAATTGCAAAAGGATTTCCTTCTCGATAACAAATTAAAAATGTGATGGAAATAGTGTAAAACGGGTTATCGAGGGGTAAATACCTATTTTTAGATAAAAAATATATTTACTAGTTTAATAAATAGATTAAGTCTCGCCATCAAACGTAACAGTTTGGCGAGTAAATAATTATTGTAATAAAAGTGTATTTTCTTTTTGGAAAAATAAATTTAAAAAAAAAGTATCTGTTGTATGTACTGCTGTATCTGATTACGTGTCCACTGAGATTCCATGGTTATTAAAGACATCTAAAAGCGTTTTCCCAGGTTTCGACGAATAGATATTTTAGCTAGGAGTACAACTACTTGGAAAACGACGAGTAGGTATGTAGGTAAATAGTTACACATACGGTTCATGTGTACTTCAAAACAAAGTATGCACCTATGTGGGTCATATCCTTCAGCGTGGATTCGTTGTCGCTTCCAGCGCGATTACCTGTGTTATGGACATTTTAGAACGATTGAGTCAGTGCCGTGGAATTATAGGTTATTCTTGTTACATTCAACGGCTTCAATTCTAACTCGGGACTCTTTGCCAAATTATAAAGTTTTACGACAAAAATATGCATAGAACTGCGTCATTTCGCTGCGATGTTTATACCTACCTACATACGTTGTACTCTTACAGTAGGTCTAGTGTATTTTTTACACCTAAAATGCAAAACGATGTCACGAAGTTAATCGAGTAAACTATTCACGATCGGTTATGTTTTAACAAGCGAGTGTAAGCTTCAACTTCGGGCTCGGTTTGTTTTTACCTCTTCTCACATGAGTGTAAATCTTTATGCGGGCTAAACGCATCGAACGCGTTTGAGTTTATCCATCATTTTTGTATGAGAACACAAACAGCAGCCCTAGCGGCAAAACATGGAGTCAATACAGCGAGTGACATTAACTTTACGAAAACGAATGCGAATTCGTTTACACGTTTTCCGACTAACTGCGAGTGTAAGCTCGTATTTGACAGTTTGAAAAGTAAATTAAACGAAACGCAAGAAGTAAAGTTACTCACCCAACTTTATCACGTGAAAGCGTGAGAACTTAGGTTTTCCAACCTGTCGGATCCAAATTTACTTCAAAATTTTAGATTTTTTAAGTAAAATAAATGATATATGTATGTCTTCTATGTCTTAATATGCTTGTATTGTGTTCTTGAGATAAATTTTACTAAGTATGTTATTTATTTATGCTTTTTCGCATACGTATAAGTGTGTCTTTCTTTTTTAATATTGAGATACTCCACGTTTGTGACGAATATACCTATAACTATGTACTTCGATTTGGTTTAACAAAAAACTAAATTACATAAATTACTCCGGGTTGCCTAGAAATTTTAGAAAATGTAGGTAACTTGGCAACACTTATGGCCATTTTGACAATTTTGACATAAAAAACCTGAAAAAACGCAAACGCGATCGAGACGTTTTAACTCACTGCCTTCCGTCACATATTTGACATTGTCGTGATCGACGTTTAACAAGTCTCCTCAAATTTGATATTAATGATAATTTAAATGTTTATTATTGAATAATTGCCGGCCTGAGGCCAATATTTTGATAATGGCAAAGTGTCCAAGACAGAAACCATCAATTTTATAGTGTATAGCGGATGTCGCAAAGTGATGGTGACAATACATGAACGTGTGCGAGAACGGTGTTGACAAATGCACTCAAAGGTTAAAGATGAACGTCTTACGAATAGTTTACTCGAAGTGTTTTGAGTTAGAAGATGGACGTTGACGTTTGTTGAGCCTCACCAAGCTTACTTGATTTATCTTTTATATCGTACATTAATTGTTTCCTCCATACAATGCTCGGCCCGTAGACCATACTTGAGATTGGCAAAATTGTCTTGCATGCAGAAAGAAGAGAAGAAGAGAAGAATCATACTCGTACTTTAAGATCCATACTTTGAATTGAGCTAAATTTCCGGCAACGTAAAAAGAATTGGCGCGGCGCGTGGTTTGTTTATCAAATACGAAGGAGAATGCGTGCATACAAGCAAAATACAGTAAGTATTATTATAGTAGGTAATTGTTTTTATTTAACATAATATGCAATACCTATAATGTGATACCACAACAGTCTATTCACGTCTCACTGCCTCCTCTCATCACCAGAGGGTTTGGGCTATAGTCCCCATACGGGCGCAGTTTGGATTGGGGACTCGCACACATCCTTGAATTACTTCGCAGATGCATGCATGTTTCTTTAAGATTTACTATGTTTTCGTTCACAGTAAAGCCAAGTAGTAGATAATTTTGCACATAAGTAACTCAGAGATGCGAGCCGAATTCGAACACCCGCCGATCCACTGCATGAGGAGTTCTAAAGGTCAAACCACTAGGCCACCATCACGGATTCAAACAAATACTTACCTAATATAATAAACAAACCCTTATACATATTTTCTTTCAGTGTTCCTCCTGCCTCTGCCCCGGCAAGTCAAGAACAACTGTGGCAACTTTAACACCAGACCCCGTGGCTGAGCCAACTGCTGATTCCTACCTGAATTTCATCACAGTTAATTTTTAACACTAATAAATCATGTAATATATTCCATTGAGTTTTTATTGGTGTTATTTATTGTAAGTATCTATATTTCTTTAGCATAATGTCAGCAACTGATCGATCAAAGCACAACCAAAGCTACTGGCCGTAGAAAGCTGAAATTTGGCATATGGGTTCCCTGGGGAATTGGGGGGTGTTACTAAGCATAATCCCGCGGGAGCTCTCCAAATTCCACGTGAATGAAGTCGCCGTCAGAATAAGCTAGATTGATATAATGCTTGTAGGTATTCACTCATAGATATTTACTCATACGTATACAGCTATAAGTACTAAGCCACAATTTTCCATTTTTATATATTTCCCCTTGCGTAATTTATTTAACGTTAACGTTGGGAGTGGTGATGATGAGAACAAACTACTGTCTTGAATACTTTCAATTTTATTTATTTCATAATAATTTAGAACACTTAAATGGGTGAGGCTCACAAGGAATGTGCCGTCACACACCGGAACTTATAGGGCACGACGGCGACAGTACATACAAGTTCCCGTGTGTTACCGCACAATTCTTGTGAACCTCACCCAAATATGTACTTATGTAGTTCCGAAGCGATAATCCATGACACGGCCTATCTCTCGTCCATGCCGTGCCTTGTGGACGATGCCGATGGTGCTGGCACAATCCTCCACGCCTGGAAAGACTATTCCTATATCGACTACGTCGCGATGTACGCCTTTTCATCGTTCAGCAAAAAGGCTGGTTTCAAGCAACCGATTGATTCGCACGTCGCTTTGCCTTCTCTATTAATCAGGTACCCACGCTTTGCTCCTCCTCTCAACCACTAGAAATGGGCCATCATAAGGTGGCGTTAGAGTAGGGCGGAGTATGACGCTTCTTACGCTTCTTGTGAACATTTCTGTATTAGGTGAAGGAAAATTGATCGATGGAGCCTTTCCGTTCTTGAACCGAGACAACATTAGCAATACCTAAGTATCTTCCCTTAAACATCTTCTCTGTAAAACTATCGTAGGAACAGTTCCTCATTGAAAAACATTCCTGCGGTAGCCTAATCGGTATTCCATATACTTTCCTCGCAGCGCAATATCCGGTTTCTTCCTCTAAACTATGCTTGTAAACAACTCTTAAGTCCCAACTATAATATGGTAGGTAACTCTTCAACCGAGTTCCCTCTTTCGCTTCTTGCCCAGATACATACTAGCTCTACTGATGTCATGTAGGAAATACCAGCAATTTTGTAAGGCACTGAAAAGTCCTGCATGCCGTGTGTCTTCTTAATTTTATCTCCATGTTTAGTATCTTCAAAAATGTTCAAACTACTCGTATTAGCCTGACAGTGACCTTGACAGATCGAATTGCGTATACTACTGCGTTTCAGTCAGACTAAAAGTCACTCGAAAACGTGAACGTTTTCGTTTACTCACTTACTCGCTCGTCACTCATTCGTATTAATCAAAATACACTCGCTAAACCTTGTTACAAAACGTACCGCTAGGGGCGCTGTTCGAGTTTTCATACAATCTTGATGTAAACGCGAACGCGGTCGAGAAGTATTTTCCAGGTCCGAAAAATACACTAGAGGTACAGACTTCTGCTCGGACTAGGTACCTTGGCGGCGACCTGTAATTTGTGTAACAATTGCTGAATCTAGATTTTCCGATGCTGGCCGCGCTTCCCCTGGATTTTTTTAGTCCATTTTGTGGATTTTTTACAAAATCGTCTCGGACTTGTCCTGGCACTTGGTTTGAATAATATAGCTAACTAGCGGATGCCCGCGACTTCGTCCCGCGTAGACTTAGAATTTACGTGCCCGATGATACTATACCTACATATAGACAGTTATTGTTATAGATTAAAAATTAAAAAATGATTGACCCATTGACCTACAATAACATATGGACGAACAGTGCCTACCTAACAGAATATGTCAAAATATATGGAGCAAACTGACAATAGAAAATACGTTCCAATATGCTAATAAAGCCTCTTTAAAATATGTGTCAAGATAAATATTTTATACAAAAGTAAACCTAACACTATAAGACTTAAGTGTCAAATATACTGAGCGCCAAACGGGTGGAAAACCCGTTTCCGTGGAAATATCGGGATAAAAAGTCCTATGTTAGGTATTGCCCGGGTCTCAAACTATCTCCATACCAAATTTCATCGAAAACGGTCCACTCGTTGCGACGTGAAGGAAGGACAAACAAACAAACATACTTTCACATTTATAATATTAGTATGGATTAGGAGAACCTACTACCGAACGCAGCGTATTCTCATAAAAAAGTTACTATTAATTTCGTCAAAGTGTGTGAGATACTAGTTTGTAAACGAACAAAAAAGCATTCTCTCAACCCCTCATCCTGGGTTTAGCTTGCATTGCACTCTACAGGCGCGTTCGTGCTCGAGAGTGTTTTGCGTCTGCACTGTGCGGCCCTCTCGATAACTCGATTTAACAATGACCCAAATCGAAAATACGGTTTTCCCGAGAATAATACGAATACGTGTAACTTATAAAAAGAAACGTTCCGATGAGTGATCGCTGTTGGTACTAGTTGGTATCTAAGGCAAGTGCGAATAGTTGATTGGAGGTTATTCAACTGGTGGGTGGACGAAAATAGCGCGATCGCTCGTGGTTTCTACCGAGCACGCCGCTCGCGCCCGGAGTCCGTCGCGTGACGACGCTGAGCGCACCCGGCGCGCTTCCGGGATACTCTCGGAATTGGCCCACTGTCCCATGCTACACCTATTGACGTTCATGTGTTGTCAATGTTGTCATGTGTTCTCTTGAACTTTTGCTAGTAGGTGTAGGTGGAACCGAGAACAGTATAGTCTACTTAGGGCCTTATCACACTTGCGATTTGCGAGCGAGTTGAAAGCGTTTTTCAATACAAAACTCGTACGCGGCGAACTCGCGGCGTGTTCGCCTCCATACAAAACTCGCTCGCGAATCGCAAATGTGATAACGCTCTTAGTCCGCCAAATGGTCGTCTACTGAAGGTGGTTGCGCTACCGGCACAATGACCCTACCTGCCTACCGGCATTAGCATGCGATGTCTGTATTGGTTGACTGAGATGATAGAGACTAGAGTTAGGTACGAGTTATACAAACAAAGCACATTAGCCGGTCATAAATGTTATATAGGTACCTACTTATGATAAGTTGGACACAAAAATTAAACTTTAGCTTAGCTTAGATCTCAATTTCAGGTTCCAATGTAAAAAAATGTACCGCATCCGGCCGCCAATCTTTCACATAGATATATGTATAAAACTCAAAGGTGACTATCTATCAACGCACAGCTCAAACTACTGAAAGGATCGGAATGAAATTTGGGACACTAGTAGTTGTTATGAGGTAGACATCTAATCCAACTAATAAAATATTTTTTGAAATTTTCTGAACTATATTGGTGTAAAAACCCAAATTGCGGACGAAGTCGCGGCGAGAAACTAGTGAAACTAGTGTTTTATATGAACGACTGTACCTATTTGTCGGAATGTAGTGAAGAAATTTGCGATGGTAGGAATGAGAACGAGGACGGTGAACTAGTACTAATAGAGTAGAGTAAAATCTTTTGCACCATTGTCTTAAACCTGAATCATCTTTCGGTGAATTACGTTTGAAACGGTTTTCGACGGAGAACTGTAGGCAGTAAAACTGATCGTGGGTTGACGGCATCAACATATTCTGACGTCAAGATTGAAAGAAATATTTACGACTCTGATTTTTGCTTTTGGTAGGTACCAGGCGGAGCCAGTAGCGGGCGGAGAATTTCAGGGTGGAGGAAAGGCCACGATCATATGGGTCAGACATTGCGCACAGCTCTTAACATTTGGTTTATGCGACAAATCAGTGTCTCGTTTGAGGCAGAGCGATACGTGTAAGCATTGCTAGGTAGGTACTATAGGGGAATGATCCGCGGTATTTATAGAGCCGCCGAGACGCCGGCCCCACACTATTCCACATATTAATTGGCTACTTGCGCCGCATTTTTCTGGACGTGACTGTTCACACGTCAATGCCATCGAGTGACCGTGGGGCTTCCGACCGACAAACATTGACACCTATCTTGTAACTGGCCCAGATGCGCAGCCGTTAACGCGATCACCACGCGACCGCCCTCAACATGCACGTGCAAATCTTAAAAGATTTCAATCAGATTCAGAAGGATGATGTACATCTATCTATATGTAGCAGAAATAGAAATGCTTAAGTGAAATTTGAATGAAACGAACCAAATAGATATAAACTAGATTTTAATTTTACCAGCACTTGATCGCCCCTCGTCGTTATAATAGATTCCATTTCAATGTGAAGTTTATAATAGGTGATATTTAACGGCCTACGTTAGTTAGTATGTTTTACCTTCCCTCCAACATGTTAATTTAAGGGAATTAACATGTTGGAGGGAAGGTAAAAGAGGGGTAACAATAGCATTCATCACTCGCTAATGAAAATTAACACGCAGCCGGCCGGGGTGTGAACTAGCTTGTCAAATATTACAATTGGCGTTTAGTTACGCCCGACGCCCTTGTTTATTTATTTTCACGACATTTTCACTGAGTTTCAAATTTATTTATATATTATTTCCTCCTTCCTACATGACGTTTTCCCAACTGTAGTGAAGGTCCTGTCTACTTTTAAATGCACTTATTAGATTCTAGATAGATGACAGTAAAGAACGAGGTATACTTTCACGGACTATGAGTACATGAACCATTGGAAAATCATAACACGTTGATAAACTGCTAAGAGCACTATGATGTAGGTATTGCAAGTTATAACAATGTTTGAAAAATAGGCGATAGATCATTAAATGTAACAGCTAAACTTGCTGTGGACTAGCCGGTCGGTTAGCGAGCAGAATAGACATACTTTTACTGGTGTTTCCTAATGTAACGACAATCTTAGCACACAATGCAATCTGATAAAACGTGATATTTTACACTGTGTAATGGAATCGTTTCAGAACGTTGGAATTGATTGCGAAAGTGTCCATACGATCCGATGTTTGAACGATATTGCTTGCAGCTCCAAGCGGACGTTCCGCACAATGGCGCCTCACACCCTTGCTTCATTAACTTATTAACATTCATCAAGTGCCAGCGTGCATAAATCACATGTCCCCTGACGGGAAAACTACTCTCTATGCCAACTTATAAATGAGCGTGGCAGATATGCGATGACATCCACAGCCACAGCGCTAACGATTCGCACAAGCCAAGATGACTATAGTGAGGTGTTTCCCCAAATTGTCTGCAGGGTGCATGGGTAGGATGAGTCGACTTTTTCTCTTAACTTCCATTTGAGTTGCTGATAAAAATCCAGTTTAACTTACCGAGCGGTTTGAGCAGAGTGCATAATGTCAGAGTAAATGTTGATTTTCCTCAAATATAAACCAGTACCGTGTTTTAGCGAACAGTCGTGTTCGCCGTATTCAAAAGGCGTTCTGTTGCAGACAAAATGGTGGTCGGAGAGAACAAGCGGTCCAACATCATGGACGGCATCGAGAACACCGGTGACGTCCGCCTCCACGACCACCGGCTGAGGCTCAAACAAAGGTATACTTACTGCAAAAAACACTTAATCTCACTGTTACCAAGATCAAAATCGTTTTTCGCTAAATGTCATCTTGAACAGATGGTTTACAAATGTCCCTAACATTTCTGACTGCTCTATGACAGACTGTCTGGGATGAAACCTATGTATTTTATTGTTCCAATACTTTTTTCATGACGTTATATCTGCAGCTGTTACTTTTGTTAGGTTATTCACCAAGTTTTCATGCGTGGGTTGACTTAGTAACTGTCGATCGAGTGATGTAAGTGACCGAATTTTCATATTCCTGTTATATATGCAAACGTCATTATCAAAGTACTGCGACTGTGTGGGTGCCATTCGTGGGTGTAAATGGCTGGTATTACAGCTATGCACCTACGTCACTTTGCGTCACCAATTTCTGACAATCTATTAATCGGAAACGGTGTTCGTCTTATTTGGTTAAATAATTGAATCGCCGCTTTGACGAATTTTCTACCTTTAAAAATACAGCAAGGAACCAACTTGATGTTAGCATTCCAAGATGCGAAACCATGAAATCATTTTGTCACACGACGAGTTAAGCGAGGAGGTCACGTCTTTATACCGAAACGCTTTTGTGCTCGATAATAATAGTAACGTAGAATGTGGATACCGCAATCAGCTGCGCGTGGGCCGTGATCGATGTCCTCGATCTCGCCTCGGCAATACCTAGAAATTTACAAGACACTACCAAAGTACCTACCAAAACTTAAGCATTCATCCGAATGGGTATTTTTTATATGTAGAAAACTACAAGCGAGCTTTATTTCACTGCGCGTGACGCATCGGTTTGTTCCGGTTCGGATCGATGTATGTGAAAGGATTTCATTTTCGAGCTTCGCTCTCAGGCTTTATAACCCGATATACACACAAAGTATTTATATTTACATACACAAAAAAAATACCGTCGTAGTTGAAGGGTACAACGAAAGAGCAATTCTAGTAACTTTTGTTAGATAATGCAATTTTAATATCCAAATGTTCTCTTCTCTCCCATTTTAAACGATCTAATACAAAATAAGAATTTAATTCCTTTTCACCCTAAAATGGTATCTGCGACAATTTTTGTCGAAACCACATTGGCAGTATGTATCTATCTACATCACAAGCTGCATATTACAATATATTACAGAAAAATATATATTATTATTTTTCAGATTTGATATAGTAAGAAAATTAGGCCAGGGAACGTACGGGAAAGTGCAATTAGGAATCAACAAGAAAACAGGTCAAGAAGTAGCAATAAAGACTATTAAAAAATGCAAGATAGAGTCGGAGGCCGATTTGATTCGCATCCGGCGCGAGGTGCAGATCATGTCGTCCGTCCGGCATCCCAATATTGTACATATTTATGAAGGTAAGCAGATAAGGAGGTTATAGATTAAGTATAGACTCAGAATCTCCGGGATCTGACATCTTTCTTTTACAGTATTTGAAAATAGTGAAAAAATGATCCTCGTTATGGAATACTGCTCCGGAGGAGAACTTTACGACTACCTCAGCGAAAAGAAAGTGTTACAAGAGGACGAGGCAAGAAGGTACACATTTTATGATACAATAAAATATTGCCCATAAAAAAGAGTAATCGAAATTTCGAATGCTAATAAACAATAATGTAATTATTTCAGGTTATTTCGTCAGATCGCTACTGCTGTTTATTATTGCCATATTCATAAAATCTGTCATAGAGATTTAAAATTGGAGAATGTTTTACTTGATGATACGGGCAGTGCCAAGGTTAGTCATACGATCCGTTTACACGCTTTCACTGCACGTTGTTTAATGGTCAATAAATAAAATCCAACGTTATTTTTCACGAACATATGTTTTAACAGATCGCTGATTTCGGTCTCTCGAACGTGTTCAAAGAGACCTCTCTACTATCGACCTTTTGCGGTTCACCTCTATATGCATCACCGGAAATTGTTAAAGGAACGCCATACATTGGACCAGAGGTATGCAGAATAGCACTGAAGCCACTCTACGATTTTAGAAGTGTAAGAAAGAAGTTATCAGTCTTAAATGAACGTTTTAGGTGGATTGTTGGTCACTTGGCGTTCTCCTGTATACGCTAGTCTACGGTGCCATGCCTTTCGATGGGTCTAACTTCAAGCGTCTGGTGCGACAAATCAGTAATGGTGATTACTACGAGCCCAAGAATCCATCAAGTAAGACTCCGACATTTTCAACTTAAGTAAGCCATTGCAATACAAATTATAACAGTAAGTATACTGTATTATACACATCCTGTCTCTCATTGCCAAAATCAAACAACAATAACACGAAAAGTTTTCCTGTGATTGTGGTTTAACGTTTACAAGTCTGCGTTAAAAATATGTCTTGTTCGTATTTCCTGTTCTCCATTTCCCGTCTGGTCCAAAGTATTTTTAAACAGACTTATTCCTCACATGCAATGTTATATTGTGTGTAAGTTATTTCTAACCTTGATTGTTGTTTACAGCCGCGTCACCCCTCATTCGCGATATGCTGACGGTCGATCCACTCAAAAGAGCTGACATTGCTTACATCTGTGATCACTCGTAAGTAGCCAGTACATCAGAGTATTTTAATTTTAAATTACTAACTAATCTCTTTAGCACTAAGTAAATAAACCGATTCATTAAAACGTAAAGATCCATTTCTACATTGATGACTAGACCCCAATCTGTGTGCAGTTATTTAACTAATAACTTAATGCTTCCGAGCGGCTATAAACTTTGCGACCTTATGACTGAATATTTCTGCAATATGTTGGCATGCATCCCGTGTTTACATCTTAGTATCTCGAAATTTACTCTCGCGTCTCGTTACGAATGGGGCAACATGCAATATTAAACGATTATTGGGATTCTCTCATCGTTCCATCCATCGAGCGGTTAAAGCTTTGGAAGTCCGTCGTGATCTCAGTTCTATTTATTACCACGATACGCCTAAGTGCTGCGTAATTTCCTGATGTTTATACATGCAGCATCTTGTATGTCTATAACAAATATTATTAGGGCCTGAATTTTTGCGTGCGACTATTGGCAGATTGTAGGGAGAGAGCACCGCTTTTTATCGATGTTAGCGACAAATCGATACTTTTAAAGTGTATTTTATAATTTGGGAAAAGTAACCAGTAATCTAGCACCAAGTAGGGGGAGTGTCCACACATAAAATAAGGTTTCCCTTATTACATTTATTTAAATAAAGCTTTCTGTTAGTTGGAAGGTGTTAACTGTTTGGTAATGTGACTTATTATGAC
The DNA here is from genome assembly GCA_963971205.1 of Aethes cnicana. Lineage (NCBI taxonomy): Eukaryota > Metazoa > Arthropoda > Insecta > Lepidoptera > Tortricidae > Aethes > Aethes cnicana. Next base: position 7,228,519 of record OZ020276.1, on the reverse strand, counting down.
GCGTCGTTGACGTTGCAGCTGGGTGAATGCGGGCTGCGAGACGTCGTGCCTCGAGATGTCGGAGATGCTCGCGGCGGAGACGCCGGTGCGGCTCGACCTGCTGCTGTCGCTGGCGCCCGCCGCGCCCGCCAACTCCGTCGTCGTACCGGACGAGGTACCCCCGACCACAGACAAGATATCTTCATAGGACCCCGCATAGATCTTTTTCAGGGACCGAAGAAGCGACGCGCGGGGCGTTAGGCGGCGCGTCAAGCGACAAAATTAAACATGCGTCGATATATGATAGTGTTTATGGAGTAGCGTTTCCTCGCGCGTACTCACTACATATTAACGAGGGACACCGTATTCTTCTTCTCTTTTAAGTAAATAATGGCTTCTGTTTATATGCAAGACAAAATTGTCGCCAGTGTCAAGTCAACAGTAAAAGCCTACAGGCTTTCCTGCTCACCAGCAGGCGCCACTGTCATGTGATCAATGTGTCAATGTCAAAGATTGTCATTACATACTTAGCGTAATTGGCAACACTTGGTAAGCACATAGACAGAAGCCATTATTTAAAGAGAATAAGAACATTTGGTAAGTCGCGGGCAGAAGCTAGTCTTCGTTATTTTTGGTAGCATTGTTTCAATGTCCACTTCATGTCTTATCAGATTATCTTGTCTTTGGTCCTGACTGATTCGATTTGTGTAAAATTTTCACCTAAATTTTCTTCGTAAAGATGAAAGTTTAGTGTATTGACGATGGCATAACGGTCTACAGCGCGAGCTGGGTGCGGAGGAAAGCGGCACGGACCTCACGACGTCCGCATCCATGGCTACTGTGGAACCCAGCAACTCCGCAGAGAAGAGGATCCTCGACCTCGTTGCAGGTAACCTGCTCCCTATAATCACTTAAACTCGTAACGTAATACGAGTGACAAGTGGTGTGCTGCTGTGCTCGAACAGATTGGAAAGATGTCTTGTCAACATTATTGTTATTGCCCTAAACTCTAACTCAGAGTTGCTAAGACTCTAAGACATAACACATAGTGTGGCTTACCCATGCCGCTAAACTCGGGTTACCCTTTAACTCGAGTTATGTTCATACAACAATTAAACCTGACTCGAAGGTAGTGGCTAGGTGAAAAGAAAGAAAGAAAGCATTTATTCATTCATTTATTCATTTTTATTTATTTAGGTGCAAGTGAGTCCCAAGAACTGATTACACTGACTACATGTAGTGCCTAATAGGTAATATAGGCCACTAGATGTAGGACAGTGTAATGCGTGTATTAATGAGTTTAATGTTGCCTCTAATTAGGGTCACAGTATTCGTGCTCATTAGTTGGCGCCACTGTCTATAAGGTGTTGTTAGAGTTTGTCATTTCATACAATAGCGTCATTGTCACTGTGATATTTGACGTATCGGAGACCTCAGTGTTGCCAATATAGCGTGTAATATAGCACATAATGTGTAACACTGCATCTCATAGGACTCAAGCGCCTCTAGCGGCGAATTCACTCTCGGTGACCCTCATTATCCTGGCTGGTGCTAATTGGGACCAAATCATGTTTCATCAGCTTTATTGTTTGACGTTTGTGTCAAATTAATGTTACGAGTTAGGATTTTGACCAATGCTCAACAAAGCACTAAGTTTGACATTGGCGGAATCATTAAATGTCTCGATAATAACCACAAGAATTGAGTTATAGCACGACACAACTTAGAAGGCGCGCGGCGAAGCACTTAAGCCATTGACGCAGTCTACTACTACTACAGCCTATTTGTGTCCCACTGCTGGGCACAGGCCTCCTCTCATCACGAGAGGGTTTGGGCTACAGTCTCCACGCGGGCCCAGTGGGGATTGGGGACTTCACACACATCTTTGAATTACGCCGCAGATGCGTGCAGGTTTCATCACGCTGTTTTCCTTCACCGAAAAGCTCAGTGGTTAATTTAAATTGAATTTCGCACATATTAAACTTAGAGGTGCGAGCCGGAATCGAACCCCCGTCCCTCTGCATGAGAGGCGGTAGGTCGAACTACAAGGCCACCACGGCTTAGTATTGCTTAATCCATGCTCCTTCTTAGTTGTTGTAAACCTGTACGATTTGTTCAGAGGGCGGCGAGGACGCGATAAAGCCGTCTCCGACGCGCACCATCGTCTCGGCCGGCGACAACAAGCGGAAACTCGAGCTGGCCATGTCCGCGAGCGGCATGCAGAGGAAAAAGGAGCGCGCCGCGAGGTAATACGGGCTTGTTTACGTTGGCAGGAATATACAAGACAAATTGATTGGATATTTAATAGTTTTTCCAGAAGAGATGACAATTTTTTTTAAATAAGTGAATAAAAAGTTATCAATGCTATAATATTGTACATGCGAAAGTAACTGTCTGTCTATCTGTCTGTTTGACCGATTTAGGTCAAATTTGGTTTGGCGACATTTCGAGTCTCGGGAAGGACAAAGGCTACTAAAACGGTAAAACGCATAGTCGCCGCGGGAACGCTACAACGGAATTCCATGCGGAGGAAGTCGAGTCGAAGGCAGTAGCTTTATAAAATGGTTGAAAAACTAACAAAGAATTTCTGAATGTCGACAATAATGGAGACATTATAGTTACATAAAATCGAAGTATACAGCGGATTCATAAAACGTGACTTCAGTTGGTGCACGATAAGTTGCGTCTTGAAAGATTAATTTTAAATTCAAGTTTCTGAGCTCAAGTACCATATTTGACACATATACTTTTTTTATAGCACCGCAAGCGTTGCGGGCGCCGCGGCGCTGCCCGAGGCTTCCCCGAAGGCCGCCGATTCACCGCCGCAGGCCGCCGAACCCTCTACTCCGGAGGTAAGGTTTCGTGATCAAAATGTTTTCGTGAAAATGTTCGCTTTACAAAATTGCCGCATTTCTGACATGTGTACTAGCGCCTCTCATGCAGAGGGTCTGGGGTTCGATTCCGGCTCGCGCCTCTAAATTTAATTATATGCCAAATCCAATTTGAATTTACCACTAAGCTTTTCGGTGAAGGAAAACAACGTGAGGAAACCTGCACGCATCTGCGAAGTAATTCAAAGATGTGTGTGAAGTCCCCAATCCGCTCTGGGCTCGCGTGGGGACTATAGCCCAAACCCTCTCGTGATGAGAGCTGTCCTGTGCCCAGCAGTGCAACGCAAAAAGGCTGTAGTAGTAGTACATGTAGCCCTTGTACAGTGTCAGACTGAACCCGTTACACCAACATTGAAACGATTTATTGGTGACTTACGTAAAAATTGTAATATTTCAGACCTTACAGCCGTGCCTAGTGTCCTCAGCCACTATGACAATATCCCCCGCGCCCGCCGCTCCAGCCGAGCTCATCAAGGACGCCACCCGCGAAATAATCAAAGAGACGCCCCCCGAAGAACCGAAAACACCGGCCAAACGCGGCACCGTCAAGAAAAAGTCCCCGCCGGTCAAAGAAAAGTCGCCGGAGAAGGTGGAAGGGACAAGCAAGCCCGCCGTGACGGCCGCGGCGGAGAAAATGACGGGGCTCTCTATAACGCAGCCGGCGCCCGCGCCGCCCGCGCCCAAACCGAAGAAGCTGTCTATTCCAGGTAACAGTGCTTTTTGCTAGTGGCAGGGCCTGGTGCTAGGTACGTCCGGGGAGGTACCACCGTCTTTCCCAGCTAACCTGCCGCCAAATAGCAGTGCTCGCACTGTTGTGTTCCGGTAAGGGGTAAAGGCAGCCGGTGAAATTTCTGGCACAGAGCCATTCCATCTTAGGCCTCAGGGTAGGCAAAGCATTGGAGATATTATGGTTTCTTAATGGGGTGGAGAGCAGAAGCTCTCTCCCCCCCATCCTTCATTCCTGGACCTTCTGGTCCATGATAACGCTAATGAAGGGCAAACTTCCTCTGTGTCTAAAGCGTAAACTCGTCGACACTCGTATTCTGCCCATTCTAACCTATGTGGGCGCCATAGGTCATTAACTGAAGTTCAAAAGTCACGACTCAAGGTTTGCCAACGAGCAATGGAGCGCAGCATTCTCGGTGTTCGTAGAACTGATCGCATCAGAAACACCGAGCTGCGCTCCAAAACGGGAATTGCTGATGTGGGTGTTAAAACTGCCAAGCTCAAATGGGACTGGGCTGGCCACGTCTGGCGGATGCATCCGGAACGGTGGGCCAAAAAAGCCATAGAGTGGGTTCCACGAGATGGCTGCCGGAGAACAGGCAGACCCAAAAGGAGATGGCGGGACAACTTGGACGCATTTGACCCAGATTGGCGAGAGCGTGCACAGAATAGAGGAGAGTGGCGAAAAAGAGAGGAGGCCTTTGCCCAGCAGTGGGACACTTCATAGGCTATAATAATAATAATAATAATAATAATGGGGGATCAAAGGATTTCGGTGTCCATGGGCCGCAGTGACCACTAACCATCAGGTGGGCTGTGCGCTCGTTTGCCTATACCATCGACATAAAAAAAAAAATAGGTTGTACTTCTCATGACCTGACAGTGAAAAGTGATTGAGTCGTTCCAATTAAAATTTAATGGACACTATCTCTCAATCCATATGTACTAATATTATGAATGCGAAAGTAACTGTCTGTCTGTCTGTAACTTCTTCATGCTTAAACCGCTGGACCAATTTGGATCAAATTTGGTATGGAGATAGCTTGAGTTCCCGGGGAGGACATAGGCTAAAGTCGCGGGCAGAAGCTAGTTTATGTATTTTTTTTAATGTTACGTTTTTATTATGTGGTCCTTTTAGTCGTCCTTCATTTATACGTGTGTTCATATAATGTTTTAGAAATACATCATATCAAGTTTATTTCTTTGATTCTAGGCGGAAATGTCGGCAGTTTCAAGGAGCAGTTCGAGAGGAGGGCATCCCTCACCGCTGCGCCTGAAGTCAAACGCAACGTTTCTAAGCCAGGTACTGAAATAATACCCTAACCTTTTGCTACTGGGTCAATCAACTATTTCTTGTTGTTAATCTGTCCCATTGTCCAGGGGACAAAATGAGAGGGTTTTCTTAGAAAAACTGTAACAATATAGAATTCTAAGACGCTCAGAAAGTACTTCAGAAAGGACGGGATTGAAAATGGCAAAGAAACCCCACATTTACTGTATTTAAACCCACAGAATAGCAATTTTAAAAAGTGGCCCAGGGGCAGTAACCATGGCAACTATTGACATAAAAAAGTTGATTCAACCTACTATAGCAATGAAAAAAAAAACATACAATAACGACCTCTTAAAAATTGTTCTTCAGATACTAAAATAATACCCTAACCCTTTTACCACTACAACAAAACATACAATAACGAATCTTATTTTTTCCCAAGTTGTCTCGAAGATCGCCAAACCGAAAGCGCAGAGCGAGGATCGTGATCTGAATTCTAAGAGCCCTGACTATGGCACTGTCAGATTGCAACAAATCGGAATTGAGCCTTCACCGGTGAGTTGAAAACCTACAATAATCTGTGACATGTGAATGTCAATTCACTGATTGATTGGTTGTTGACTTGTTTTATTAAATTGTAATTTTCCAATAGGCTCCTGCAGAGGAAATGAACCGAGGCGGCGTTAAGAAGACAGAGAGTGAGCCTAGTCACAGCACACCAGCTGATCCTTCTGTCATACTGCAAGACGCTAGAAGGTATAGTCATTTGCAGTTGGTTTGTACCGCTTTTAAGAACATTAGTTTGGCCCAGTTATCATGCTTAAAGTGACCCATTGGAACTGCATGCGTTTTTTTTATTAAGATATTCGTAGGTAGGTTCAAGATTGCTACTAAAATCTTAAGTTCATCATCATTTCAGCCGAAAGACGTCCAGTGGACTGGACATGGGCCTAAATCTAAAGAAGTTATTATTATTTTTTACATCACCCTTTGCCATAAAGTGGTATTTTCTGCCCGCTACGCGGAGAGAAAATCTCACTTCTTGGCCAAGGCAAGATGTAAAATTTTTGACAAAACACGGGCGGTAATTCGTAAAGCCCCAGATCGCATATTTATGGCCCTCACCTTCGGTTCGGGCCACAGAAACCTGCGATCTGGGACATTTACGAATTCACCACCCTGGATCTGTAATGTACTATTATTTGAAGAAAAGTTGACTTACTATTGTAATGTTTGTATCGCAGGAGCCTTCAGAATTCAATGGCGAAGTTAGTGGAGGAGAAAGTCGGCGAGGAGAATCGCAGGCGCGCCGCTCGTGACATCATTTCGACCGCCATCCGCACAGGTAAGTCATCTTGATCAATAGCTGTCGAATAATCGTGAAAACCGTGTTTCTGCAAGCATTGTTACACGGTTTTCACGATTATTTGATGACAAAATTCACGATTCATATTCTCAGGCTAAAGACCCCGAAGGTATTTATAAATAAATAAATATAAATAAATAAATACCTTGGAACATTGCACAGAAATTGACCTAGCCCCAAACTAAGCAAAGCTTGTACTATGGGTGCTAGACAACGATATAAATACTTATATTCAGAAATACATACATATATAAATACTAAATACTAAACATCCATGACTCAAGTCCAAACATTTGTGCTCATCACACTAAGTTTGCCCCGAGCGGGATTCGAACCCACGACAGTCGGAACAGTGGGCAGGGTCACTACCAACCGAGCCAAACCTGTCATCTTGTTATTGAAAAGTCGTATTGTTAGTGAAATGTGTAGTTTCAGTTAAACATCGTGTAATTTTAATCGGGGCATTCAAATCTACCAATTTCCGGGCGATTAAGTACTGACATTACATTACGTAGGTAACTGTAGTTTGGTTGTCCTTTGGTCATTGCCCTCCACCAAAGTTATTCGCCAAGTCTTTACCGCTGACTATTTTGTCCGAGCTTACAGTAAGCTATAAGATCCGCCTACATTGTTATGTACCACAGGAAAGCCCCCCGTTCCCTATGGTCGCTCGTCGTCGGCCGGCGTGACGTCACTAGCGTCACCGCCTGGGACCCCCGGCACGGCGGCGCCGCGAGTTTTCCGCACCGAGGCGCAACATCGCGTAGAAGACCACCGCGCCAGGTACCTTACGCTGCGTGACGTCACTATAGCTTGTAAACTTCGTGCCCGACCCTCCCTGGGGGTAACAGACGGTCGGGCGGCAGGGAAACACATGATATTGATGAAGTCATACACCACAGCTTTAAAGCGCACGCCCGAGAAACTCTGCACAACGGAACGGTGGCATAGGGGACTAATCACGAATGACAGTAACTCTCCCCATCACTTTCATCCTTTCGTTTGACTAAATTTGATTTGACAAAAAAAATATCTCTCTTCTGTCCATCAACAGTGAAAGTCTTGCCTGAAATGAAGATGAGATTAGTAAGCCTAATCGTTAATTTTCCAGGGGTGTGTCAGTGGAGCGTATCATCCCGATCCAGGTGGCGGAAGAAACGCCGTCAGCGCCGTCGACGCCGCCTCCGCGACCGACGCCCGCCCCCGCTCCCGCGTCCGCTGCCGCTCCCGCCACGCGCTCCGCTCACCAGCCACTGAGGTAAAAATGCACCTTTTTTTGCCTGTGACCAACTACTTTAACTTGAACAAAACGTACCTTGACTAAGAATTTAGCAGACGTGTCAATAAAGGCGCTAGTTCTGCATTTCATATAGCAACATCAAATTGCAATGTCGACACGTTATGTGTGTGTGTATATGAGTATGTGTGCGAGTTGTCAGATTCAAAATTCCTTACATTAGGTTTACAATTTGTGTGAGTTACCGACTTTCCGCACTTGTATCATAAATACCTATTCTATTTCTTATGTTTGAATGTTGTACAGACGGCTGACGTCGACCGAGTCGAACGCGAGCGCGGCCGAGTCGTGGTCGAGCGGCGGCGAGCCGATCAAGAAGTCTGCGCGCGAGTTCATCATCCCCATCGCCGTGGAGGGCCAGGGCTTCGTGACGCCGCGCCCGCGCAGCATCGAGCCCGAGGCGCGCCGCGCGCGCGCCGCCCGCCCGCGACGCATCAGGTACGATACTGAAATAATCCGACACGCTTCATTAAGAGGGTTTACTCCGAAAGTTGGCAACGTCGCAAATAGCTGTCAAATATTTTGCTGTTTTCATTAATTTCTGACTATTACTGAATGAAAACATGAATTATCGCTCTATGGTTGAATAAAACATTAAGTATGGATTGCAACAGTTATCATAGGAACACGAAATTTTTAGTATTATGGAAGTAACATCTTTTGAAAACTTTCCATCGCAGTTTGAATGTAATCTTATCATTTGAATGCCTAACCAACAAATATAAAACGAGACGCGTCATTCAACCATAGAACGATATCTTCCTTTTTAATTCAGCAATATTGAGAATTCAATTCAATTCAATTCAATCATTTATTCAGCAAATTGGCCACATAGCGGCACTATTACACGTCAGAAAAAGAATTTACCAGCGCTTCCTAGACCCATTGCTTGAGAAGAAGCGCCGCAACAAACTCAAGCAGAAGGCCTTTTTTCAAAATTTACATTACATGTATAAAATATACATATAGGTACGTACTAAAATTACATTGAAGGGGTGTATAGTCCCTAACTTAAACTTAAATCTAAGATCTTAGAGATGTATAGTCTCCAAGGGTCCAGAAAAAAAATAAAAAAAATATGGAGATGGCCTCCATTGTCAAATGAATATAAATTCCATAGATGTCGACAGTCTCAAATTGTCAATAATTAATGAAATACATCATCTATAAAAGAGTTCATTAATACATGTCAATAAGAACATGATGAGGTCTCTCGCTTAAAATGTTTGACTTAGTCATATATTTAAAGCTGAGTTTTACGAAGCCTGTCCATCACGGCACTGCGAGTGACATATTGTCTAGTGACATCTTAGTTGGCACTGCTGGAAACATATTGACACAGTACACTACCAGAAAGAACTATGTAAAGATTTACAAGCAAGGTTACTTATTTTACGTTTTGACGCAAATTTAATTTAGTTAGGTTTTTATTCAATATGACTATTTGTTTTGACTTTAATATGTTAACGATCTTTAAAAATTGATAAATTATGAAACAAATCACTCCCCTGCTTTAAGTAGTGGCAGAAAATCACTGTCTCGTCCGAAATAATTTAAATGTTGAACGTTGAGTCGTTGACCGTTTGACAGCTACACTTTCCACGCTCAGAACTTGTTTGTTTCTTGATAATTCGGGTAACAAACAATATTCCACGTTATTCCGAGTTCACTTCACACAATAATGCAAAAAATAAGTAATAAGTATTGAATTTGTGTATTTTAATTTAATTTTATAATACGACGTATCGATTTGACGTCTACACTTGACGGCAGAAATTAATAAAAACAGCGAAACATTTGACAGCTATATGCGACGTTGGGTTTATCCCGAAAGTTGGCCACTTTCGGGATTCAATTCAATTCAATTCAATTTTTATTGCAATCATATGGTTATACAGATGGTCTTATTTCAAAGAGTTTCACATATGATACCCTGTAAGGGCACTACAATTTTTATTATTATTTATATCTGTATAAATAGTTCCTATTTTTTGTTAGAATATTATTATAGTACAGTTTAAAATAATGTTTACATTTATGTTAATAGAATTAATTAATAAAAATAACAGTTTTCATGCAATAATAAAATTAATAATAGTTATACTTATAATATTATAGTTAATCATTAGAAAAGTCGTCACTGAAAAAATCTTGAATGGAATAATAGCATTTAGCAGTCAAAAATGTTTTTAATTTACTCATAAATAGTTTTTCATGTCGCTTTATTGATTCTGGTAATTTATTTGTTATTAATATACTTTTATAATGAGGCCCATTCCTGTACATAGCCAAATTTGTTTTAGGTAATAGTAATTTATTTCTATATTGTGTTCTAGTTCTTTCAGTATCTTTGTTTTTTTCGAACAAGTCAGGGTGATTTTTTACAAATAATGCCGCTTCCAGTATGTATATTGACGGTAGTGTTAAAATTCCGTGTTGGATGAAGTGTGGGCGACAACTCTCTGGGATACGTATATTGGCTACAATGCGAATACATTTTTTCTGCATTATAAACAGTTGTTGAGCGTCGGTGCTAGGGCTTCCAATCCCGGGATCCCGGGATCCCGCCTATTTTTTAGGGCTTTTTCAATCCCGGGATTTCTATTTCAATCCCGGGATCCCGGGATTGAGTTTCCTATCAAAATAATCGGTCTTCATCAATGATTTAAAGATAATTTACCGAAGTATTCATTCATTATATCAGCCGCAAGACCGATCTTGTGCCATAGAAATCCGCGGGAACCTTCACCTGGTCGTCACAACATCTTTTTGGAGGCTTTTGTTATCTCTTCTCCTAGTTTGCGGTTGTCATTTGAGAACTTTCTCAAATATTAGAGTTACTACTGAAGTTTCGCAATCCTTCCGATTCTTCGGACTATGTCGGTGATCCTAGTTCTATTGAGGATATCATCCACATATCATTTTTGATTGTATCAAATACAAATTAGCCCTCTACGTTGCCGTTTGAATGAACTTGAGTTTTTTTATGAGACACATCATTGGCGCCCACGTCTTATCTTTTAGTTAAATATCACTGGCGAAGTGGCGACACACAGTAGCCAAAGACTTGAGACTGTGAAAATGTGGACGAAAAAACCACTGCAATGCTTCCCGAACTCCCGATCGATCCTCAGTATTGCTCAGCCGAGTCTAAAAAGCTTATGCTTCTCATTGAACTAACTAAACATACCTAATTGGACATTTTCTTCCTGGTTTACATAATCGTCCGCTTTCGAGTACAGAACCCGACTGTTACGGGAGTTGTTAGTTACTTACAACATGGACATTAGAGAAAATTTTCGTCTTGTCCATGTTCATTTTCAAGTCAGTTGAAGACTCTTCTGAGATCAATAAATATAGCACTGAGATCTTCCAGGTTCCAGGGGTTCAGGATTTACTACGTATAGGTAGTCATCGGTAAGTCGAATATGAGTAGTAACTACCAACTCCTCATGTAGATTATTGATGCCTCGTTTTCAGTTCAGAACCATGAAAGCATCCTTGACTGCAGCTGTAAACAGCTTTGTGTAATTCTCCGCATCAGAGGAATAGGATTTGTGCTCTCCTGTGTCGAACGGGCAGTGGCGTTTTCATACAGAAACTTCAACACTTCGAAATTGTGAGTGGTACAGTCAAAGAGCCAGAGGCTGGCGCGGGGAGATTGCAGTACAGCCCTTGGGCTGTTGTGGATTATGGTATCAATAGAGTCAAATGATTTCTCGTTATAGGCGTAATCCACGAATGCCATGTAATGTGGGAGGTGTTATTTGCTTCGGTCTTCTGTATGACCGGTAAGTTTAAGTACTGTAGCCCTTTCTGAAATCGACTTTTTGGTATTCAGGAAGTAGTCAAACCTGCGCGAAAGACGGTGGGTGATACGATAACTCTCAAACACAGCTTGTAATCATGAGACGGCGGTAGGATGGATCTATAATCCTTTAGTAAGGTTAAGGTTTTATGTAAGCCATCTTGTCAAACTTCAGCCTGAACTGTTTAAAACAATTTGCGATTTGATTTGTATTAAGATATATTGTGTATGACTTAAATTTGGTATTTTTTTGCGTAATGAAACTACCATCACATACAAGCAGTACTCAATCCCGGGATCCCGGGATCCCGGGATTGACTGCTGCAATCCCGATATTAATCCCGGGATTACGATAGTCCCGGGATTTGGAAGCCCTAGTCGGTGCTATCTCCCCAGAGTAGCACTCCGTAGCGTAGCCATGCGTGCGCATACGCATAATATGCACATAACGCGGATTCCGTATTTGTATTCCTTTTTAGTATACTTAGCGCATATATAAATTTGGATAACTTTGTTTTTACATTTTGAATGTGACCCTTCCAGTTTATACTTGAATCTATGGTGATACCCAATAAATTAAATTCATTTACTTCCTCTATTTTTTTATTGTTAATAATTAATTTTAATTCTAATGGTTTTTTTTGTGTAGGTTTAAATTGCATAATTTTGGTCTTTTTTTCATTAATTTTCAGATTATGTTCGTCCAGCCATTTTGTTATTGTTTGGAATATACCTTCAATACGCGAGTTACAGTCGATGCTATTTGTGCAACTGAATAGTAGTGAGACGTCGTCAGCAAAGACTACGCTCGTAACATTTGTGTCCAAAGCTCTCGGTAGGTCATTTATGTAAGCTAAAAACAGGATACAGCTACATACACTGCCCTGTGGGATCGAGCATGAAGTACGACGGATTTTTGAGGTAACTGATATAATTTCTTGAGATTTTTCGTCATGGAAGTCAATTTGCACATATTGCTTACGGTTTTGGAGATATGATTTGAACCAACGCTGGGCTGTACCTCGAATTCCCATATCATATAGTTTGTTCAATAAAATTTCATGTGATACTTTGTCGTATGCTTTTGACATATCTAATAACAGGCCTACGCTATAATTTTTATTATTTATATGTCCTAATATTGCTTGTATATAATGGTATACTGCTAATGTAGTTGAACGATTTTTCCTAAATCCGTATTGATTATTATTAAGTATGTTGTATTTTTCAAAAAAGTTATATATTCGGTTTGACATACATTTTTCGAATATCTTCGATGTGCTTGGTAAAAGTGATAAGGGTCGATATTGGCTCGGGTCTCGCGCGTCTCCACCGGGTTTCAGAAGAGGTTTTATTTTCGCAATTTTTAGTAAATCCGGAAACATACCATCATTTAGCGACTGATTTATTAATCGGCTTATAGGGAAAGTTAGTTCAGTTGCACATAGTCTTAAGAGTGCCGATGGAACCTCGTCATCACCGAAACTTTTTTTATTTTTTAAATTTTTTATAATTTTTAGTATCTCTGTTTCCGTAACCGGGTGTAGGTAAATTGAATTACTTATTGTGTTATTACGTAACGGGCCGAGCGGCGGCGAGGCGCCCGCACACTGCGGTGACTCACCTACCGACGCGAAGTGTTCGTTTAACGTGTTTGATATTTGTTCGGGCGATTCTATTACTAAATTACCAGATTTCAAAGTTATATTTTTAATCTTTTTGTTTTTGTTTTTATTTGTAGTAGATTTTATGATATCCCACATTGTTTTGATTTTATTATTAGATTTTTTCATTTTGACCGCATGATTTAATTTTCTTGATTGTTTTATACATTTTTTCAATAATTTCTCGTATATTTTATAATGACTGTCTAAAATTGGGTGTTTTGTCTGGTTGACTATGACCTTGAGCAATCTTTTATGTTTGCATGATTTTTTTAAACCCTTTGTTAACCATGTGACAGTGGAGTTTGATATGGATAATTTGATGCGTTTTTTTGGTATATATTTATTTAGGAGCTCTTGTATTTTATTGTTAAATGCCTCATAGTTTTTATTTATATCATTTTTTTCTAATAATATCTTATTCCAATCCACGCTTGACAAAGCTTTTTTGAATGACGACATATTGTTTTTTGAGAATATTCTATTTCTTATATACCAAGGTTTTTGTTTCGTTTGGACAATTTGATTTGTAGTTTTATATGTAATACTTTTATGATCTGAAATGCCATGGTCAGTAATATCTACCCTATATTCTTTTATATTTGAGAATACTAGATCTATGCACGTACATGAATCTTTACTCTCTCTAGTTGGTACCTTCACCGCTTGTTTCAAATTGTAACTTAACATAATATCAAGGAGTTTTTTAGCTATAGTATTTTTACATAACATATTTATGTTAAAATCTCCTGTAATTACAATATATTTCTTTTGTTCTTTCTGTTGTACTTTATGTAAAATTTGGTCTAAACAGTCGAAAAAAATGTCTATTTCACGGCCTGGTCTATATAAGTTTATAAGTAACAAGTTTTGTTCAGGTATTTCTATACTACAACATTCAAAAAAATATTCTTGAGATATGTTTGTGATATCTGGTCTTTCAATGTAATTTATTCCTTCTTGTATCAGAATGGCCACCCCGCCCCCTTGGCGCTGTGTACGGTGAAATGCTGCTGCAAAAACGGAGCCGTCGATAGTTACATAATCTTTCTGGTTTAAAGATATCCATGTTTCCGTAATACAAGCGACCGGTATTTTTTCTTGCTGTAAAAATGCTTCTAGTGTTGATGTTTTGTTTTTGAGGCTTTGTACGTTTTGAATCCAAATTTTAAAATCATTCGCGAAAGGAGTGAGTGGGGTGATTACTTTTACTTATCTGTAGATTTTCAGGGTTTGAATTGTGTTCAGAGTGGGCATCCTCAGATGCTAACGGTGTATTTTTGTTTGCGGGTGAATTTGAGGTTTTTTGATTTTTTTGTGCTTCCAGTTTAGGGCTATGTGTTGTCAAGTTAATGTTATCTGTGTTCTGTTCTTTACCGTTGATGTACAATATATTATTTCTAATAATAGCGTGTTTGCCGGCACGACGTGCCTGCATCATGTTCTCTCTAAGATTTTTTCTTTTTTCTAAAGCTTTACTATCTAATAATGCAGCTACTGCATAACCTGTATTTTAGAAACAGTGATTGTTATTAAGCACATACGAAGCCATCCTTTTGCTTAATAGCTCAATACGGAGCGGGCGACGCGGTCCGCGCCGGCCTACCCGACTGACTGCCTCGATGTACCCGTTTATATTGATGCCGAGTAAGTCGTGGCACATGTTATCTATTCGCTGGCAGAGATCCGATTCAGTTTCCGTGTAGTATTCGTCCAAGCCGTAGAGAATAATAACTTTTCCGTTATTGTCTTCGTTTGTGGCTACGTTCGGATGTTGTTTTAAATATTTTTTTAGTTCCCCTATTTCGGACTGTCATTTCTCCTTTTCTTCCTGCAGTTTTTCAATTTTCGTAGTGGTTTCATTTAATTTATGACTTCTTTGTTCTTGATGTGTCGATAATGTGTCTATTTTTTGAGTGGTTTCTTGTTTCCATGTGTTTATTATGGTGTTTATTTCCCTTTGGATAGTGTTTTTCATCTCTTGAAGAATTTCTTTGTTGTGTTTATTGAGTTTTGCGTCCAGAAGACTGCTAATTTGTTCTAGTGTGACTGTGTGATTATTTACGTTTGTGTTGTGTATGTCATCAGGTATTGTATTGTACGATTCATTCGAGGTGCCTGTGGTGGATTCATTGTAGTTCAATATTTCGTCGACGGACATGGTTGTGTCATTTAGGCATGGTAAGGTACGATTTAGAACAGGTGTATCGTCTTTTTTTCTGTGTGTAATTCTGTCGCAACACGGGCAATGCCAGGATTTTTTTAGTACATGATTTTGGCCCATGTAGAATGCTGTTGTTATATTGACACACATGTAATGGTATAGTCCTTTGCATAGTGTACATGAGAGTAGTTCTAATGGAGTTGTTATTTCCATATTGCATCCTAAGCACTTCATTGTTTATAGTGTGAATGAGATTATGTGAAAAATAATACTTGCTGTGTCGTTCGAATGACGGTTATTGTGTAGGTGATCGCTGCAAAAGCCGTGTGAGCGGTGCCACCTATGCGCGCAGCGAGTGTGTGCGATAGGGAGGTCCGATTTATGTGCGCGCTGTCAGCTGTTCTGTAGCCGTTTACTTTCGTAGCACTTTTGTTTACACTAATTCACTCATATAGGATATTGCAATTTAATAATCTCAACACTTCACAACTTTCATGTAAGATAGGCTTCAATAAAATTATATTTTCGTGCTTTTCTAACTCGTTTAACACATTTATTTCTGTTTATTTACGGAGCCGTTATTTTTTTGCGGTTGCTTCAGTTGCGCCCTCTAGCGGATAAAACCTCTTAAGGCCTGGTGCCACACAACGCCTCGTTTTTGGTAGGGATTGTTACAATTTGACATTTGCTCCGTCGTTTCGGTGATATAGGAACCGGGCTCAACGCCAATGACGCAGTCGACGCATACATCGGCACCGCAGCTCCAAATCCAACGATTTATTCAACGTGTAACACTAAATAAAACCCACTGAAAACACACTAATTGATCTTACTATTAATTTATTTTCATAATCATGAATTATTGCAAAGATATTCGTATGTTTAATTTTTGTCATACTTCTATTTGATTAGTAACTGTGCATTCGTTTAACATCTGTCGGTTACTCGTCTAGTTGATCATCCTGATCATTGTTGTTGTTTGTTCGTTAATGTTATTCCTATTTAATTTTCCAGCAGCCTCGTCAGTGGTGGAGAGTCGGAAGAAGAAGACGACAATCACATGCACCGTCTTAGGTTAGTACTTAACCCTATTTCACCTTGAAATCTATTCAAATCATTGTCCTTCATTAATACATACTATTAATTAAAAGAGGCCTTAACCTTTCGTATGCCGCAGCCCAAAAAAATGCGAGTTCGAGTCTCCTCGTTATTCGATTGTACTATCGAGAAACATAAAAAAAAATACAAATTACGAAAGGCATATCCAAATTTTCGCACAGATCTGGGACACAACATACGAAAGGCAATATAATGAAATGAGCCACAAACAAACTTGAATTAGAAAAGTTGCGTAATAAGTCTGTTATTCGCAGGTCTTCCCGCGCGGCCCGCGCCGAGTCGGTGAGCTCCGGCGAGGAAGACGAGGAGGACGAAGGCTTCCATCTCCTCACGGCTGAGAATCTATTCTCCACGCTGCTGCACAGGGTGCGTATTTTATACATATAGTAACTTGGAAATCTTGGAATATTTTGAAAAAGAGTCTTTAATGAGGGTGACCGCGAGTGAATCCGCCGCTAGAGGCGCTTGCTGTTCTGTCATGTGCAATGTTGCCAATTTAGCACATTATGTGCCATTATACACGTTAAATTGACAGCACTGAGGTCTCCGGAACGTCAAATGTCACAGTGACATTGACACTAGATGTCCCCCCATTTTTAAAAAACGGAACCTTTATAGGATCACTCGTGTGTCTGTCCATCCGTCTGTCACAGTCGATTTCCTCCGAAACTACTGAACCGATTAAGTTGAAATTTGGTACGTATATGTAACTTAGTGACACAAAGACGGACGTGTAACGAAAATAAATGAATTTTAAACATAGACCCTATTTTTGGGGGTCAAATTGGAAAAAATATTAATGAAGTTTTTCAAACTATATCGTGTGACATATCAAGTACCGGTTTTTTTTCTTTCTAAACCTGCCCTGAATCACAGGGAATAGAACAAAAAAGAATCAGCCAAAATGGTATGGCAGTTCTCGAGCGTTAGCCAGGCGTAACACACGGCGATTCCTTTATTCCTTCATAATAAACGGGTACAGGTTAACACTACTTAGAAGACGCGTGGATTAATCAATTATGGACCCTGCGTCAACGGCTGAAGTGCTTCGCCACGCGCCTTCTATGTTGTGTCGTGCTGTAGGGTCATACGCAGCGATATTTTGTGTCACACTTTGCTTTTATTTTGGGCGTACTCTGATGTGTATGGAGATCTTTCTAGGTTTACCTTACTTTATCTATAAGAGAGTACAACTAATTAAATGATTATTTTTCAGGTGCGGGCGCTGACCAACCGTCTGAACGGCGAAGAGGGCCCCGGCTTCCCGCAGCATTCGCACTCTCTCTTCAACAACCTCCATCAGTCGCCGTTCTTCAACAGGCAAGTATAACTACCGCTACACTGCCCTGGCTTCCACTAAGCTTGACTATGTGATGTAGTGACTTCGCTGTCTAACAGCCCGTTCACACGGAGACATCCGATTTTTTGCAGGGTTGCGTTAAGGCGACAGTATTTCAAACCGGTCCTGCAAGAAATCGGATGTCTCCGTGTGAACGGGGCTGTAATATAATAACATTCAAATGTCCTTGACTTTAGAAAGATGTTACATTTGCCGAAAGTTCGAGTATTATGATGTTGCTGCGGCAAAATTCATAGAGCTTAGAGCCCTTAGCAGGAGCATCAACATTATTTAATGTTGATGCTCCCATAAAAACTTGTAAATATTAAATTTTTTCCTATTTTGTACCCTATTTTTGATGAATGAATTTTTTATCGAGTTCCCAAATAAAAAGTTCAAGTTATTTGAGTTCTGTGGCATATCGAATTATATATAATGTTCTAATTCAAAAAATGTAACTTTATGCCACAGAACTCAGATAATGAAGGCATGATTTAATATAAATGTTTTATTGATTATTTTTCGAGTTGAACACAAGCTAATTATTTTAATTTTACGCATGCAGCCCCCACTTACCAAGGAGGAATTTGCTGTGAGTATATTTTCTTTAATATTAACCATTTAAGTTAATCTAATTCATTTTGGTTTATGTGTTGTTTTGTGTTACACGCAGCACTCATAGATATGTGGAAAGTAAAAGAAGTGTATCAGAAACGTGAGTTAACTGCGAAATTATATGATCTCATAGATTTTTATGGATAGGGTTCTGTATTTCGATTTTATCATTTGTCCAAATTTAGAAATAAGATTATTTGTTAGTTCTTCATCTTCAATCATTTACAAATGATATACAAATTAGGTTTAAGTCTGAAACTATAAGATATACAAAGATCTGTTCTTAGACATGACATCGATTTTAGTGACAAGACAAATGTCATTCATAGGTTTAAAAAAATCTAGTATGTATTCAGTTCGGGAGCAGGGTCACCTGTTTATACAATTTTTAGACCATTAATTACCTAATCAAGTTTCACGCCATTTGAATATGCTCCTTGCTCCGCAGGCGCGAGGGTTGGGGTTCGCGCGACCTGCACGCCGACTTCGACTCGATGTTCAACAAGTCGCGCCAGGCGATGCCGCGAGGTGAGTCCGCGTTGCCAGCTTGTGCACCCGCTTCTCGCACGGGGAAAACGTTGCCAGCTCGCCGCTGAGGCGCACACATGCACGGTTAATGTGATCGATCACCAAGTTCCGATACATATGATATGACAGTCCTTGCCTTTTAAAGTTCATGTAGGTATTTGTAAATACGAGCTGACAAAAAGACAAATAAAATGTCCGATTTTTTAAATTGTGTATAAGAAAAATACAGAAGATGTCCGTACCTTTGATAGATTCATAACTGACTTAAATAAGTGTCCAGGTATGGCCAATTTTTCGAATAAACTATATATTTTTGAACCTTTGTTTAACAGGTATGCACCGCAAAATTCAAATTTAAACCGAATATAATGTGCGGAAAATTTTCGATTTTTGGTTGAAAAGCTATTGTAATATAAACCTTGCCATGCTTTATGCTTTGATCAAGCATCTATCATCGTGCTATCTAATATCATGTGTGTTCAATAGAATTATGCAAATCATCAAGCAATTATTGTCTGAAAAGATTTTAATCTATTCTTAAATTAGTCATAAATTCTGATTTAACGACTTAACGTTGAAGATACAAATATGTGTTGGTAATTTAAAGAGATATAATATGTAACTATATAAATTATATGAAAATGTGTAAAATATCATGATAAAGATGTAATATATGTATCGCTGTTTGAGAGCCATAAAATAAGATAAATTACCTTTACGAAATTATGTAAAATATCACCTTATGTAATACGTAAAAAATTCTGTAACAATTAAAGGAGGATTTTGTAAAATAATTTGATTTCAAAATACCACTGTCAAACTTGTAAATACGAATGGCAGTGTCGAGTCCAAGACAGTTCGGCCGCACACGTAGTTAGCGCGCACGGCACGCGACCAGCTTACACTAAACAGTAAACAGCCAGCCAGTAACGCCCATCGGCTGCTAGCGACGTTTTCCGCCCCAAGAGTAGTTCCATTAACATTAACCATCTACATAATAGACTATCCCGCCTATCATCATGGCAATAGTCTATTATGTACTGTTTGTAATTTTCAGAATTTTCCATAACATCTTAATGACATTAACGATTTTTGCATTGTAGTGTTTTATTTGTTTAAATTGCATTCTTTGTGCAGGTTTTTCCCCTACTCGCTAACATTAGCAGGAAAATGTTGCGTTGCTCCGATGTATAAGTTCAGCACACACCGTATCGACATTGCATGAAGTGTACGAAAGGCATTTCGCACACCGCATCGCCTCCAGCAGTGCAGTATATATAGAAACGTAGAAACTGTCTACTTTTACTTCGATTGTAACTAATTTCTTTTTTCTATTTTGGAAGTCGCAACAGAACGTTACGGACTGACAGTTGATGAAGATTTCAGTAAAATGGTCATGGCATAAGTGTGTAGCTAGTGATTAGCGGTAGCACCGAGGGAGCGGCGGGCCGCGGGCCTGGCGCTCAGTTGTGTTGGTGTGGTTGCAGTGGGGTTGCGCGTTACACTGCATGCTCCGACCAAATCGTCACTGCACACCGGCTCCGGCGCCGACAAACCCGCCACAAACGCCACACAACAATAGGTACTTGACTATATTTATTTCTTCATTCATGTGTTTTGTGTTCGCATCGCGCCGCGGCTGCTCACCGTAGAGATGCCTTGTCGTGTGGAACACGCGCTGCTGTCATCTAGTTCGCATAATGGTCGATTGTAAATTCGAAAGCAACATTTAAATGCATATTTTTGTGTTCTGTTTGAGCTTTCCTATCGATCTAAAACGATTAGTGCGTATTTAGTCCTTCTAGTTGATATTAACTTTTTTAACATGTTGCATCGATGTTTGCATTGTTTGTGAAACGAAATTAACGACTCATGTCTCCTTTTACCTCATTCGACGGTGGGATTCCGTGAAAACGGACCTCGGTCGAGTCGTTTCAGTAAAATTAAAAAGAAGCATTGTAAATATACCATCCGAGCGAGCATTCTGCATGATCGAAACGTGTGTTTTTCG
>OZ020276.1:7183194-7207539 GCA_963971205.1 Aethes cnicana | reverse complement strand
CCCGAACCCGAACCCGAGCCCGAGCCCAAACCGGAGCCGCCTCAGTCGCGCAGCGCCAGTGTCCGCAACACGCCCGACCGACCGCTCCTCAGCAAGTACTTGACGCCAGAACGCACGCTATCGCTGGACGAGTCGTACTCTCGGACGGCGGCAGCCTGGTATCGGAGCCGAGCTACGTGGCCGCCTACGGCACACCGGCAATGCGCCGCCACTCGCTCCGCGCCGCCGATGCGCCCAGAAAACGCGTCTCCAGATTCCTCCGCCCCGACTTCTTCGACGCTCCCCCCGACGAAAGTCTCTTAGCCCGACAGAAGAGGGAAAAAGAACTGGAGACGCAGAAAATACTGAGGGAGATTCGAGAAAAGAAGAACAAGGCTCTCGATTCCACCCTGAGGAGTCCCACCGAGTACGGCGACATTCAGCAGATGTTCAGAGAGGAGCCCGTTTTGTCGCGCAAATGTGTATCACCCAGCATCCTCCTGGGCAAGGAACGCAGCAGATCGAACACTCCCTTCTTCCCCATATTGGATAATATAAAGGAGACCGCTATGGACATTTCTAATAAATCAACAGATTCCAGTCTCAGCATGGACACCAATGTTAGAAAGCAAAGAACTAAATTCGACGACATAAACTTAAATCCAGATTCAAAATTGACGAGACCTAAAAGTTTTCCAGTCAAAAACTTTGATCAAGATGGACAGAACTCCAATATGCTTTCCGTGAATACACCAGGCGTTGATGTAGATAATAAAGACAAGACTTTGACAAGGGAATCTAAACTTATCCGACCGAAAAGCTATCCCACGAGCAGCCCTTCTCCGGAAAAAGTTTATACTACCCGAAGCATGAAGACAGAAAGTCCTGTTAACAATAATTCTTTAAAAGATAAAACTCCTCCGTTGCCTGAAGGAAAAAATGATATCGAGGTCAGTTTCAGCATTAGTTTGCCTAAGAAAACTAAGGCTGTTGCTCCTCCAGTAAAAACGGAGAGTACAATAGAGCCCGACGTGAAAAAAGAAGAACCACTTACAGATAACAAAGACAGTCAAAGTGCAAATCTCGTTTTGAAAAAGTATGTAGTAGCAAATAGCAAAGATTCCGTGGACAAAACTGAAGTAAAGGATCAAAAAGTTGAAAGCGGCGTCACAGTTAACGGCAACTTGAATGGTAATGTTTCGAAGGTTGACTCAAAAGAGGACACTAAAGTTAAAGCTCTAAACAGCTCGTCCAAAAAAGAAGTAACACAAAAATCTTCTGAAGATGGAACCGAAAAGAAAGTCACCACTAAGAAGAAAATAATTAAAAAGGTTTCGTCGAAATCAAAGACTGATGTGGCTGGTTCAGACGCAAAGGATGGCAAGCCAACTACTGAAAAGAAAAAAGTCACAAAAAAGATTAAAGAAAAGGATTCTGAAAATGGTGCCAAAACAAATGTCACAAAAAAGAAATCTGTTCTACAATCTATAGGGCATAAATTAGAAAAATTTACGTCTTCAAAGTCAAACTCTCCTGAAAAAGCATGTGATACAAAAGTGAATGTAGTTGATAATAAAAAAGAAAATACGAAACTTAATAGAACGCAGAGAGAACAGTCTGTCCCGCCTAACGCCGAACCACCCACCGAGTCTAATCTAATAAAAAGAGCAGTGACTATAACAGATGTAGCCACTCTAGATAATCAGCCACCTGCCCCTAGTAAGACCACAGTGTCTAAAGTATTGGGACTCTTCAAAAAATTTGAACCCAAAGAGAAAGTTGTGAAACCAATAGAAAAAACTGCCAATGAAAACGATAAATTAAATGTGATAAGTACCGTTGTCGACGTCAAGGGTGAGCCTTTAGATGGGCCAGCGGACGATAAACCTAAAAGACCTACGTCTTTATTGTTGAATGGTTTGGGTCGAAAAACTAAATACGAAAAAACCTCACACGATAGTGCCTCAATGAATTCGAACGACATTAACGATTCATCTGTACTTAGAAAAGAAACAGAATCTAAAAATATTAGAAATAGTTTAAAGCTGGATTTCTCCAGATTGCCAAGAGTAAAGAAAATAGTTCCTACAGAGCCTGTGATAGAGCCACGAATGATGAACGTTTCCCCTGTAGATAAAGAATGTGAAAAGAAAGAAATCTCTGACAAAAACGGCACGATTCCTGAGAACGGTTGCGACGCGCTCGACACGCAGAGCCGCAGTCGGTCGAGGAGTCGATCCACGTTTTCCAACTCGGAGGCCAGGTCCGACCAGAGCGGGGAGGCCAAGGACGCTGTGCCCCAAGAAGGGGCCGTGCACACTCCTCTGCGCAATCACGAGCCAACCACACCCGAGAGGGAAGACATACTGGAAAGAATACGAAGGAAGAGTTTTTACTCTAGATTCAACGAAAAGAAGCAACGACGCAGGAGTAACTTGGTCGGTCCGGGGGCCGCGGAGTACGACCCGCTGGCCGTTCTGCACGGAGAGGGCCCCGCGTCGCCCCTCGCCGACCTGTCGCCCGGCTACTCCGCCGGCTCCGACCTCTCGCCCGCCGCCGACCGCTACCGGTCACTCCTGACTGACCTACCCGTTACCACTAGGAATAGCAGATACGACACATACGGACTGAACGATAAAATAGACACGTACCGATCTCTCGATAGAAACGAATTCCGCAAGTATCCTGTCAGTAGAAGTTATCTAGATTACGACCAGCCCGCTTCGTACGGCACGTTGAGCCACAGGTATTCGAGGACCAGGTCGCTGATGGACGGCGGCGACGGGCCCGAGGAGCCGTCGCTCGCCAGTGTCCGCGACCCGCACAAATACAACAGAACCCTCTCGATGTACTCTCCGGGCAATTACGCGACCTACAGACCTAAGAGAACGCGTAATTCAGCAATAATTCTAAAGGAAAGCGAAAAGGAACCCAGCCCCGAGAACATCTTAGAGAGGATACGACAAAGGAAAAATATATCGATTAGCGTCACTCGGAAACCGGACTCAGAAAAGGAATCGCAGCCAAGGTGTGTATAACTCCTGTATCTACTTACATTTTACGTAATTAATTGAAATAACTTTCCCAAACATTAATAAAATACGATTTGTCTCTGTGCACGCTTCATGCTTTTCAAGTAATTTTTACGGCACTAATGCTTTACAAAGTTTTAGCAAATGTTAGACCGTCTTTGTGGGTGGGCAGAAAATGATGTAGGAATTGTTATGTATTATGTAATCTATTTATATCTTTTACTTTCATTCTTTATTATTATACTTATTTATACTTTCAGTAGTACACAATTAACTGTCGACATTCATTTGGTAGTATAAAATAATGAAAATCTAATATGACGTAGACAATCATTTTACTACATTATGTACACGAACATGAACTGCACCATGAAACGTGTAATGCCCGATAAACACACTGTACAATATTTTTTTCAGATCCCCTGTCCCATCTAAAGGCGAAGGCGACGGTGCAGAATGCTCTGAGAAAGTTGACTGAACGAAACTATTAGATCTGCGCTACTACGAGAGAAATACGTCGCAAGCATTTGTCTATACTCATTTACTTATGTCATTTTAATATTTAGATACCATCATACCTCTAACACATTTGGAACTAAACAAGAAAATCTCGAATTCCTTCCATTACATCATTGTTCAATTGTAAAAAAATCAAACTATCAGCGGTATGTTTTCCCACAGAGACTGTAATGATTCTTGCCAATTTTTACTATTGATAATATGGCGCAAGCAAAACGATGTTATAATATTCTACTCGAATCTCAGATTGCCTACACTGTTCAAAGACTGTTTATTGTGGCAACGACGGGCTTAAGCGTTATCCGAAATTAAAACTTTATAATATATCTACACGGAATCGATAATGCCAACAGATAAACAACATTAAAAATAGTAAATTCGTTTACATACGAGTACTCGATATGAACCGTGTGCGTTCTGTAATGACAAAAATACCATGAAGTATTGCAATATAACTCTGCAATTAGCCAATATGCAAGCCCACAAAGCTATTGCAGTTATTTCTTATAACTGCACTGACTTATAATATTTTGCAAACATAGACCTATGTTGATATTTATTGTAAATCGATTCTTATGTGCCTTTATACTATAACAAAATGACTAGATGTTTAGTGTGTGTTTGCACAAAATTATGATTTATTCGACAATGTTATTCATTTACATTTTTACGAGACCTTAAGTCAGTTTTAAGTTTAAATGTTAAGTCACGCCGTTACAGATATCTATCTAATGACGAATATAATGGTGCTTAGTTGAGGTTTTGTTAGAAATAACTTGTATTATACATAGAAGTTTTATGACACCAACCGTATTTTAGTGTAAGTTTCGCTTTCATCAGTTTTATAGAAATCCATGTTTATTATGGCGCCATTTAGAGTTTGGTGTTTATACGAGTTGCCTAGTTGCGCACCTCGTGCCCGATCGGGCTCGTGGCCACCGCATTCTATAGTAATGGTGTTAGAGAAAGCAATAATTTTAGACGATTCATTTCTTCTTTTGTACTTTTCTTCTTATTTATTAATTTTCATAGTATTGAAGAATTTATTTATTGGTGTGTGGGATTTTTAATATTTTATTGTTACCGTTACTGTAAAGGAAAAACCGAAACTGTGATTGTTACGATGAATATTAAAATTACTGTCACACTCGTTTTGTATTGAATGTGAATAAAATTATATAGTTGGAAAACTTCCTAGTTTCATTTGTTACAATCGCCTCTTGAAGAAGAAATGAAAAAAAGGAGCATGTTTATAGGTTCAATTTGAATTTACCACCGAGCTTTTCGGTGAAGGAAAACATCGTGAGGAAACCTGCACGCATCTGCGAAGTAATTCAAGGATGTGTGTGAAGTCCCCAAACCGCACTGGGCCCGCGTGGGGACTAGCCCAACCCTCCCGTGATGAGAGGAGGCCTGTGCCCAGCAGTGGGCCGTAAATAGGCTGTAGTAGTATGTTTATAGGCACTTTACGACAAGTGGCGCACATAAAAAGTCTTCAGGCTTAGATGTCTGAAGCCCGCTGGTACTCGATTGATCCTCATTAAAAAAAAAAACTTGTAAATGTTGAAACTGCATTTTATTCGTAGCATACATTCGAGGATCGGTTAGACTTCTGTAAGCGGCTGTAGCTCGCTGAAGTGTGGCTTGTCGGCCTCCGCCAGTTGCTCCAGGATGTCGTTGATGGCAGTGTTCGGGAATCGCTCCACCCAGGAGGCGACCATGCCCTCCGCGCTCGCGGGGTAGCGCTTTAGCTCTACCTCGTCTCCTGAATAAATAATAAAGATAGTTAAGATTTTGTTTATTGGCCAAAATTACTGTACGTAAATACAGTGTTACAAGCAAATAAGACTAGGTAATATGTTAAGGTAAGTACATCAAAAATAGCCATCCCTAACTCGCAAACTAGGATTAAACCTGTATATTGGGAGACAGTGTTTAAATAAGGAAGCCGTGGTGGCCTAGTGGTTTGACCTGCCGCCTCTCATGCAGAGGGTCGCGGGTTCAAATCCGGCTCGCACCTCTGAAATTATTTATGTGCGAAATTCAATTTGAATTTACCACTGAGCTTTTCGGTGAAGGAAAACATCGTGAGGAAACCTGCACGCATCTGCGAAGTAATTCAAGGATGTGTGTGAAGTCCCCAATCCGCACTGGGCCCGCGTGGGGACTATAGCCCAACCCTCTCGTGATGAGAGGAGGCCTGTGCCCAGCAGTGGGCCGTATATAGGCTGTTGTAGTAGTTGTAGTAGTTTAAATAAATAGGCAGAGTTATATTTATTGGCACATTGAAATGACACTACTACAGGAACGAGGGTGCAAAAACGATGTCGTTGAAAAAGACATCAAAAGTATTAAATAGAAATAGAGGAGAATATTTTTACATCAAATGGACTCGCGTTTATAATCTAATTAGGTAGTGCCCGCGACTTAGTTCGCGTGGAATTCGGTTGTAACTTTCCGCGGAAATTATGCGTTTTTAGGGTTCCGAAGTCCAGAAGGAACCCTTATAGTTTCGCCATGTCCGTCCGTCCGTCTGTCCGCACTATTGCTCGGAGATGCTTAGGTCTAGAGAGCTGTAATTTGGCATGGATATGCATATTAGTTACGCTGACAAAGTGGTACAATAAAATTTTGAAATAATTTTTTTATAAGGTACCTCCCCTACTCGTAAAGTGGGCATGCAATTTTTTTTTCTTGCGTACCCCATGGTGCGGCATTTTGTTGAATAGGTCTTAAAAAAATATTGTGGGTTTGTGAAAACCATTTTTTGATTAATTGATGCGTTTGTGAAATATTAAGCTTTAAAGTGCTATTTTTTGTTAGGGTCGCGTGTCCCCCCCCCTGCCAGCAAAATGGTGGTATTTGGATGGCTGAAAAAAATCACGGTTGTGGCATATATAACGTAGTTGAAAGGAAAACTATCAGAGCTAAGTAGGCTATACAAACTTACGAGTAATAGTCGACCAACTTATGATGATGATTTTTCTCGAGCGGCAGGGGCGTCGGGCGGGCACGTCATACCAGTGGTATGACGTGCGCTAGCTAGATGCTAATAAGTCTTAGAAAGGTACTGTGGGCATCGTCAACTTCGGAACCCTATACTTTGCGCCCGACACGCACTTGGCCGGTTTTCCGAGATAAAAACCCTTGTCCTTCCCCGGGACTCCATCTATCTTCATAGGTACCAAATTTCATCTGAACCGCTACAGAGGTTTAAGTGTAAGAAAGTAGCAGACAGACGGACAGTTACTTTCGCATTTATAATATCAAGTAAAGGAAAATGTGCCTCGTAAGTGATTGTCCTCCACTTGCCTGTGTGCACAGTGTTGGGCTGCACGAATATGTTCCGCGGCTGCTTGTGCATCATGACGATGTCCCGCCAGCGGCCCCACGGCTCGTCGAGGCGGCTGTACTTGTCAAACAGTTCCTCGGCGCCCGCGATGTCTCCCGTCGCCTTTAGAGTTTGGAGTTTCACTAGGAAGTCACCTGTAGATTAAATAAAAGGTATTAAGTCTTGCCTTGACTAGGAAGTAAGATTTTCTCCCCGCGTTACGGCCAAGGGTGACGTAATAGTACATTACGGACCTAGGGTGGTGAATTCGTAAATGTCCCAGATCGAAGGATTCTGTGGCCCGAACCGAAGGTGAGGGCCATAAATATGCGATCTGGGTCTTTACGAATTACCGCCCGTGGTTTGTCAAAAGTTTTACGTCTTTCTTGGCCAAGAAGTGAGATTTTCTCTCCGCGTAGCGGGCAGAAAATCCCACTTTATGGCCAAGGGTGACGTAAAAGGTATTTATTACTCGTACAAAGGTTCTGCGCACATACCAAATCGCATCATAGTGGAATCATAAAGGAATGGATTTGTCACACCAATCGACGATTGATTGGCTGATCAGAGGCCATAAGTTATTGATCGACCATCAAATCGATTCGATGGTATCAATTGACGATTGATTTAACATCATCCTAATGTAGTGTTAATACAGTCGCTTTTCTGTCGTAATGTATACGAGCCATCTGGTTCGACACCGTTTGTGTGTGTATATCCTTAATCCTTATGCACGAGAAGGCTAAAGGTCAAACTCATGATGAGTGGAGGCTTGTTGCCAAACATTGGGTCGTAACAGGTCATTTTGGCGGTGGTGAGGTTACCTATGATCTTCTTGCCGTCAGTTGCAAGACGGTCCTTCTGCAGCGTCAGCAGCAGGTTCTTGCCAGGCTCCACCTCGGCGACGGTCAGGATTCCGTTGCCTTCCAGCTCCAATAGCCGCATCAACACGAATCGAGCTCGCGCGTGAGCCTGCCCAAAATATAGGCTTACAATCAGTATGGAGGATTATTTAACCTTTACAACGCCATGTCCAATACGTAAAACGAAAATGGATTTTGAGTATACGCATTAGACTCCCTTATGCGTTGACGTCATAACAAATTATAGGTCGTTGGCGTTGGACCTACGGTGCCAGTGGCGTGGGAAAGGTTAATGTTCAGATATAGTTCAGTTTAAGAATATTTTAGTAAAAAAAAATGAACACTAAATATTATAAATGCGACGGTAACCGACTGGCTGGCTAAAATATGGTATGGTGACAAGTCAGTTGATAAATCTTCGAGACAGGATAGTTTTTGTAAATAATCCCTTATGGGGAGGAAGTTCAATAAAAAAATCCACGCTGACGAAGCTAAAGAACCTGGTAATAAGTGAAAAATGATAATAACCTAGCCTCGACTAGAAAAGAGACTGTTTGTCACGTGGAAAAACCGTCAATTTGTCTTGTCACAATTTTCTTACCTGTAGCCAAGTTTTAGTGGAAGGTTGGTACATTTCAGTAGCTTTAGCGGCCCCATTCCACAGTAAACTGAGCCAGTTTACATAAATCACGTTATTGGCTTCTTCACCTTCGTAGCCAAACACCCTGTAAGTAAAAGTGGACGAAGTTGTACTAGCGGTAGGATAATTCTAAAATTGAAGTGAAATAATTTTGCTATTTAACTATTTTTATCAATTTACTGATATTATAAGTGCAGCTTTAGTTAGGTAAGTATTATATTGCAGCGGCCACCCAATTGATAACACGAATATTGATCCCGTTTTAAAATAGATAACTCGTTATTAGAAACTCACTTCAGTATTTCCGGCACCAGAGAGAGGTATAATCCGACGGCTTCGGCGCGGCACTCCTCGAATGCTGATCCGAGCGTCGTGAATTTGCTGTCGTAAGTTTCTCCCTCGGTGTACCATGAAGTGATAAGCTTGCCTGCAGACAATGGTGAAAATTCACAAAGTTTTTGTTAGTGGTAGGACCTGGTGCTGGGTCCGTCCGGGGTTGTACCACCGTCTTTTCCCGTTAACCTGCCGCCTGCTATTTGCTCGCACTTGTGTTCCGGTAGGGGGTTAAGGCAGGCGGTGAAATTTCTGGCACAGAGGCATTCCATCTTAGGCCTCAGGGTAGGCAACGCATTCGAGATCTTATGGTTTCTTAATGGGGGATCATAGGATTTCGGTGTCCATGCAGTGACCACTTACCATTAGGTGGGCTGTGCGCTCGTTTGCCTATAGGTACAGTCGAGTTCGCCAATATATACACACTTTTGCACCTTACCACGTTGTAATAAGGTCCAAAAGTGTGCACATATTAATGAACTCGACTGTACCATTGGTATATAAAAAAAAATTCAATGAAAGTTTACAAAACTTAGAAGACGCGTGGATTAAGTAATAATCGACACTGCGTCAAAGGGCTTTGTGTAGTGGTATACATATGTACCTATCACTGCAGGTTTTTTTTTACAACATGTAGTTAAGCTTACCGAGTACGTAGAATACAGACCAAAATTATAACGTACTAAAGGTCCTCGGATAACCCTAAATATACAAGTATTATTCAAAAATAAAATCTTCATTTACTTACCAGTGAGTGGGTTTTTGACTTTCTCCTTGTCGTAATTGAACGTGCCGTCGGCGTTTTGGCGAAGCAATTTCCCACTGCCGTGACCTAGCAATTCGTGGAGACCAACTTGCACCTGAAAGTAGAAAGCATAATGAAACCACTTTAATTAGGGTTTCCATGTTTTCGAAATGTATCAGGTTTAAATATTTTGACTAGTATCATCATAGATTATGGTGATAGGTATAGGCAGTACGACAGTTAATTTAGCGCTCGGATTTACTAAGAATATACTATTGTCAAAAGCGTAAGTGTTACGCCTTGTTCATTTTGTCGCCCTGTAATTTATTACAATAAAATAAAAGCTTTTAAAAATAGTGAAAGAATAGAGGAAAGCATTCATGCATGTTTGTCACTCACCTCAAAAGCGGGTACCCTGTATTTCTCAAGCAGTTGTTTGTCAGCGTCATTCAGGAACGGAATGACGGATTCCTTGTACGCCGCCGGGATTACGTTTCCCAGAGATACGTTCTTGAAGCCTTCGTTTTGACGGATCTCGTCATCTGAAAACGGAATTACGTGTACACACTACATGACCATGTTTCATGAATTTGATCATTGGTATAGGTTTACACAACTTAGAAGGCGCGTTGATGAAGCAAAATTAGACTCTGCGTCAACGGCTTAAGTGTTTCGCCGCGCTCTTTCCAAGTTGTGTTGTGCTGTTATATGCAAGCTTTGTCTTGTGTGTGATTTCAAGTTGCCTTTTTTCTAACCAAGCGAGATTGTGATTTATATTTGGATGCAAGACATATTTTAAACAAGAGTTTGGAGATATCAGGTTTCTAACCGACTTCGAAAAAAGGAGGTTCTCAATTCGTCTGTATGTTTTTCAATGTGTGATTCAGATGATCAACATCAACCTCAACTGACGAAACTACTTCTCAAATTATGTTATAGTGTATTTCACAAAAAAAAATGATTTTTTAACCAATAAGCACTTACAATTAGGAATATTGATACCCGCCGGAATGCCACTGCCAGAGAACGTGAGAACATCCAAGCTGGTGAAATCTGGTTTCAGGAACGTGTCTTTCTCCAAGTCCGCTCCCCAGGGCAGTAGCTTGATGAATCTCTCCGCGCCGTCGACCAGTACCCCGAACTTCTTCGACATTTCCTTGTTGACCATGGCGACGAATCCTTCGAACTCGCCACGTTGGCCGCTCGGGTCGCGGTACGTCTCTATGAAGCCCTGGTAACTGGAATTGACACAACATTTAATTTTTTCAACATGTCTATTTTACTAGCTAGTTAGAAAATTTAAACGAGACGTATTTTTTTGTACGTCGTAATTATCAAACTTAAAATTGAAAATAAAAAACTTCTCGTTCTAAAAGGGTACAAGTCAAAAATGACGTAGTAACGCTTCTGCGCATAGATTTATTTCTGCGCGTAGCGATTATCCGAGTAAACAGCTTTCTTTAGCGAAAGTAACTGAAACACAATTAAGCCTTACTAAAAAAGGTTGTTAGCTAGATTAGTCTAACGTCAAAACAAGTTATTTACACAATCACTGGAAAAGGCAAATCAGTTTAATCAATAAACAAAGTTGCATTACGTTTCAATGATAGGCCCTTTGTTCTTTATCCAGAATCGGCTCCCTTCCTTATGCTCATCCAGGCTGCCCTCGTTGAAACTGTTCACGTAATGCTTCAGCATATTTTTCTCGTTATCGTTGGACGCGTATTTAATAGCCTCCGTTAGGTTTTTATTCACACGCTTCAATAGGGAAGCGTAATCTCCGCGCGACACTTGGAAATAAGCATTCTTGTATTTTTCCTTTTCCATCGTAAGTGGTGGCTTTGCCGTTGAATCAACGCTAGCGTAGCGAATTGTGTAGAGAGGTACTACGAAGGAAAACATTCAAATGAACATAACTGTTATTTTAGAATATGTGAAGTAAAAATAGTGAGTCAATACTAACAGCCATCTTCTGCAGTGGTTTTAAATGTTCTACAAATGTACGCCTCTATGCGCTTTGTTTTCATCCAATCATTAACCAGATCTGAGTCTTCTTTTGTGCAATTGCTGGAGAAATAGGTAGTAACACCCTAAAACATTTCAACACAAAAAGTCAATACCTGTGTAGGTTATATTAACAGTTTTATCTTGTTGAAATAGACTTACTTTATCAGATAGACCAAGACTTGTCAGCCTTGGGGCTAAACTATAAATAGCATTTTGCGCATTTTGCCATAGCTTGGTGATATGCGTGTTGTCGTTTTCATATGCTTTGGATGAATTGACAATAATTTCAAATGACTCCTTAGACAAATTGGGAATGAATTTTGTGTCACCAAAGCCTTTGTAGTTGCCGCTATTGGCAAATAACCCACCAGCATAGACCAAAAATGCCTGAAATAGATAAAAATAGTTGATTTGGTGTTATCTTAAATATGTAGGTGAATAGAGAAGGATGTGGTATTTGAAACGATAAACTTGTGGTAAAATTTAAAATAAAATAGTGACAAAAAATACCAAGCCAAATTATGCTACAGTAATATTTCAAGTATATTTTCCAATGTGCATGATAATTTTACCATATGGTTTTAATGACTATTATAATCCTGTTAGGTGTACAACCAACTAAAACTTCAATTTGCTCTGTACTTACTTGAAAGTACAGAGCAAATTGAAGCAAATTGCAGTCCCCGATCCGCACTAGACCCCCGTGGGGACTATAGTCCAAACCCTCTCGTGATGAGAGGAGGCCTGTGCCCAGCAGTGGGACGCAAATAGGCTGTAGTAGTAGTAGTTACCTGAAAGTCATCTTCAGTGGCACCAGCAGCTAAGGCTGACTTCTTGAGCTCAACTAAAGGCTCTGCAACGAAAATCCTGTGCAGCAACGAGAAGATCCGAGGGGATTCGGGACTTGTCTGCATAAGTACTATAAGACCTCCATTCCAAGCAGCCTAAAATAATTTTTTTAAATTAATTATGAAGTATTCACAGTAGTAGACTAAACTGAACTCGCTCACTTCACATATTTGAAGACAATGGTGGATGCATACAAAATAAACAATTTGAAGATTTGTATTATACCTACATACTTAGAAAGTAAACAAAGAATTAAATGTAATGTAAAATGTTCAGAGATTTACCTGACTTAGATAGTGAGCATATAATTTTTCCTGTTTAGTCAAGTTGTTAAATGCTTGCGAGCTGTCTAGTTCAACAAACCTTTGGTTGTTGGGCAAAAGGAAGTTTGTTTTGTCAACTGCCATTGCTGAAATTTAAATGGAATTCAATAAAACACCTACAAAACTACTGAACAAATAATACCTTCATAAAATGGGAGTTTGACTGCATATGTATGGTATGAAAAAGCAGAACTCACTATCTACTTTCTCATGAGAGGTGCTATTCATTCGTAAGGTTTGCTTTGTTGCTTAAGGAAAAGATGACAAACGACATGAGAAGACTATCAGCAAAAAAGGCATGTATCCAAAACATTAACATATTTATTACTGACCCTTAGCAATTTTGATTGGCTGTGTAGTTACGGTGTCTATCGCCCCGCAAGAATACAGACGATATTTACTAATAAATGAATCAGCAAAATTAATACGCCGGCATTTTGCAAGGTTAACAGTCAGAGTTCGCAACATTGAATAATGAACCTGAGGCGACTGAAACAGTTGAACATAGAATAACTTATAAATATAAATTTACAATTTACTTACTGAAACTTTGGTCACTTATATGCGATTTCAGTTACAAATTCCCAAATAATAGCCCGCAAATTTTGTCAATTTTATAAAGTGACGTGTGGTGTGAGTGTGACGGCTAGTGTTTTTTTTTGTAAGTTTTTTTGTGGAATTTTGGATGTGTGTTTATAAAGAGTGTTATGGTTAATTAACGCAAGGTTTTTTTCTTATCATAAACAAACATTACAATCTATCAATGGAAAGCAATAATACCTATATAATCATTAAAAAACAATATGCAAGACGAAGCGATTGTAAATAACAAACAGCTTTTATCTCATTCTTCATAGCAGCTTCCGTAGCAGGCTTTATAAATGCTACTTTGTTGGTGACGTATGACAGCAGAGTTGCTATGTTAAAATATTTGATGAATCGAGCTGCGGAGCTGTTACCGATCTCAAGTCGAGCAAGGAATCGATCTTTAGTGTTTAATTAGCCTCTTATTTTTTTGCTTACATTTTCCTACGAATCCGACACTACACTGGTTTAATTAAACTTACTACAACTTGTAAAACCAGCAAAATAGAACGAAAGTTTTACTTAGTCTGTAGCAATCGTAGCACTACATTTACTTACATCGAACTTGCAAAAGCAACTGTCGCAACTCGCATCGCAAGTAGCAAGTGGAACGTACCTATGGTAAACATGGATGGTTTCTGACCGTTCTCCGTATTTTAGGTAGAATAGATTGTTTACGATGCTTTGGAAACTTTGAAAAGTGTTTTATTTTCGAAAAAAATGTCTTCAGAAAGGTAAATGTGTGTTTGAGTGCTTTTAAATAATTAGTGACAAATTTACTTGTGATATCCTCAGTTGAAAGTTGCAAAATCAATAAAGTACGCGGAAATCGCTAATGTCACGCCCTGCACTCTTCTTCCTACATCGCTTTCCGTTTTTCTGGTGCGGATAAAGATAATTAGTGAGTGATGTTTTATTCTAGGGTAGAATGGGTGGAAATAATCGAGCCCAAGACAAAGGAACATATGTATGCTAACCTTACCACTGGGGAATGCGTATGGGACCCACCTGAGGTAATGTTCTACTTTTAGTTTAATATTCTTAAAAAACTCATTCTCTTAGATATTTATACAATCAGTCTGACTGCGTGGGTTTTAATATAGCAGGTCATCAACCGGGCTCATTCCAAACAGTATTATTTTGGAATTGGAACATATTAATTGACTACTGTGTCCTATTTTTGTGAGAATGACCTATCATTCTCACAAAAATAAAGCCCTAACAAGTCCTAACTTGATTCTGATAGTAAAGTCCAATGTTATGTGCAGTATTTCTGTTCATAATTGAATTACAAATTCATCATACATTACACCACTTTAACTGAAGTTAGTATCAAATATCTGTATGAGGTTATTGAGTATATAATTTTATTATTTAAACATTAATTGTAAAAACTTATCATGTGTCAATTTACTAATGAATCATCTTTTTTTAGGGAGTTAAAGTGAAACGAACAGATTCATCACAATGGTGGGAACTTTTTGATATAAATACACATAGATTTTATTACTACAATGCATCTACACAG
Source organism: Aethes cnicana (assembly GCA_963971205.1). NCBI lineage: Eukaryota > Metazoa > Arthropoda > Insecta > Lepidoptera > Tortricidae > Aethes > Aethes cnicana. The sequence goes on along the minus strand of OZ020276.1, from coordinate 7,192,805 downwards.
GTATGTCTACAAGTCTTGTTTACTATATAATTAATTTAATAATTTGAGTGTCGGCCTTCTTAAATCTCCTTTAAACTTGAATGAAATAAGTTCTTGTCATTGAATGTGTCAATATAAAGGTTTAGATAATTATAAATTGTTTGTTGCAGACCACTGTATGGCATAGACCTACCGATTGTGATATCATACCCTTAGCTAAATTGCAAACATTGAAACAAAACACGGATCCCCAGAAAAGACGTGAAACATCCACCCAGACCAACACAGCAGCACCCCAGGTAACAATAATATCACATCATTTTATACCTGTATGAAAAAAACATCATTTTGATATCTTGTAATAAGTTGATCAATATTTTTGATGACTTGTTTGGTTGATATCTACCATCGGTTCTCTATTAATATATCTGTAATCTATTATCCAAACTTCAAGATTATTATTTAATGTGTTTGCTTGCTCAGTGCTCAATCATTTAAAATCTTCATATTCAGGTTCCATTGCTGATAGATCCAGTAAGCAGCAATGGTAACAGCACGGTGGCAAGCATCAGTAAACTTTCGCCTGGTATCGTCAAGAATGTCTCCATTCCACAAACCAGCCCAGTACGGACGAGGAGGTCACACTACCATCACAGGTACTCTCTTTGTTTTGAAAAATATCACCAACTCTATTGTATGTATATTCTTCTATCTTCTTCTAGCTATCTATACAATAATAAAAGGGTGATTTTTCTGTGTCTTTCTGTCTGTCTGTTTGTTAGAGTTAATCTCCAGAACTATAAAACCAATTTGAGTGCAGTTTTCAAGGGTAGGTAGAGCATCATTAGGAGCAACATATAAGCTATGTTTGATTATAATCAGATGTTGGAAAGAAATGTTATCGGCAATTTTATATTCCACGCAGATGAAGTCGCGGGGCACAACTAGTTATTTAATAATTTGCAAAGTCATATCATGTTTCTATCTGTTGGAGCTTCTCAACACAATTGACTTTGATTTTTTTCAAATATATTTGTTTATATCATTTGCATCAGGACGAAATGAACCTATTACATCTATGAAATCATTTGTTCCTTCTAGAAATAGCAGTGATAGAGGTCGGGGCCGGCTGAGCGAAGACGGTACCACGCAGCCGTGCAGACACACCGACTCCGGCCGTTCTTCAGACAGCAGCATCAGCAGTGCTCAGCAGAGACGGAAACAGGTTAGGAATGTTTTACTTACTACTTGAAATAAGATGAAATAAATACAAAATTATCATGTTCAAAAATAAAAGTACCCCGAGACGCTACTAGCGGGAAACCCGATCTTGTGGGAGTCGCACATAAAAAGTAGCCTATACCTTTCAGACCCGATCAGGCGTGTATGCGTGCGTGTGTGCGTGTAAAAAACATCCATCTAAACTTTCACTTTCATAATATTAGTAAGATGTTTACTAGACTGTTGATTTAATCTAACTACAACCGAGTTGATCATTAAAAATTCGTTGTTTAGTTTGCTGATTCATTGAATTTTGATCAGTGGAAATGTAGCTTAGTCTTGTGGCTAATCAATCAATCAATCTTTACGGCTTTACTTAAAGCATTCACTGCCACTGACGCATATATGCGTTTTGCTGACTTTCCCGCAGTGCCTTCAACGCACATGTGCGTTGCAATGTTCCCTTAATGACAGATGTGGCACCTGGCGAAAGTTCGTAAAACAGAAGTGGCAGTGAATGCGTTAAGTGGTTAAAACAATATCAATGTAAAAAATATAAAAATAAATAAGGAAAGTTTGTCACATAAAAACTAATAATAATAATAACAATAGTAGTATATTTTCTTAAAAAAGCCGTGGTGGCCTAGTGGTTCGACCTACCGCCTCTCACGCCGAGGGTCGGGGGTTCGATTCCGGCTCGCACCTCTAAGTTTACTTATGTGCGAAATTCAATTCGAATTTACCACTGAGCTTTTCGGTGAAGGAAAACATCGTGAAGAAACCTGCACGCATCTGCGAAGTTATTCAAAGATGTGTGTGAAGTCCCCAATCTGCACTGGGCCCCCGTGGGGGCTATAGCCCAAACCCTCTCGTGATGAGAGGAGGCCTGTGCCCAGCAGTGGGACGCAAATAGGCTGTAGTAGTAGTATATTTTCAAGAGGGAAGAACATAAGCAACAAGTGTAGTGTGCAAAACTTGTAAATGTATGTAATTCGTGAAAATGTCTTGTTTTATTCATATGAAGTTAAATGTAGGTACTGATCGTGAAGTAGCGTCGTCTTTACTTAATTATTGTTAATTATTGGTTCAACCAAGTAGAACTATTAACTACTGTATTACTAAACTACCGTTGCATTTTTTTACAAGCCTTTAAACTGCATTATCGGAAAATTGAAATACGTTCGTATAATTCAAATGTTGGTTGTGTTGTTGCTTTGTATATCATTCCATCTCTGCATTGTTATATTATGTCTAAAGTTAGGGTAGGATGTGACGAAGTAACGGGTAAACAATAGATCTTTGTGTCAATAGTCTGCCAGACTAATTTCCGCTGGCAACTATAACATCAAGTATGTGGTAGTTTGAAACTACGCGTAATTTCGAAGATGTTATTAAATAGTACTCAACTTCGAAGATTGTTTAGTTGCGACCTACAAATGTTCTGAACTTCCGATTTAATTAAGTCCTTACGTAACCATACGGTGGACCTACTTCCCCATTGCGGATTAAAGTTTTATTTAGATTTACATATGATTAGCATATGACCTAGATTTCGCGTGCTATTGACCTGCTTGCGCTGTGACGTAAACGTAAAGCCTCAATAGTCTCTGTCTATCAAATTTATGTCATCAACAAAACGTTAAATGAAAATAAACCGCGGTTACACATCAGTGATTGGTCACTTTAGATGGCAGTGACGACTTTCCAGCAGACGGCACTGTTTGTCAGTCATTGGCGATAAAAAAAATTGAACTCTCGTGTGCTTTATTTATCAGTGGGTACGACTGCTTGGTCCACCACCGCCGCCACCACTACAGCCTATTTACGGCCCACTGCTGGGCACAGGCCTCTCATCACGAGAGGGTTCACATAAGACTCACAGTCAGATAATCTGATTCAGTCCTCCATTCAGAACCATTCCACCCATCTCGTGCTCCTTGGCGATCGTATTGATATTTTCTTTTGCGCAGTCGATAAAACTTATTACCGTTGGACAAAAATCTCTTTTCACTCCTCCTATTCGAAAAAGAGTACTTTTTTCTCCGTTTAGCTTCCATTTTGCTCCCAATTTTAGTGTATAATATGGCATATAATGTGCTAAATTAGCAACACTGAACCTCCCGCGACACAAGCGCCTCTAGCGGCGATTTTTTTTTTACCTAATTGAAAACTATGTGGTGGGCCTTTTGGGAGGCCTGTGTCCAACAGTGGCCAGTGAATCTTTCCGATAAGATGATGGTGAAAACTGTTTATTTTCGAAGGAGCTGTCAGCCGCGGCAGCTTGTAGCGCGCCGGTGTGCACGCCGCAGCTTCGAAAGCGAAGCAGCGCGGTCGCGCCGCCGCACGAGGCCGAGAAATGGTCGCCGCACGCGGGTAAATAAGACTTCGTAACATCACAAAACGGCCATTTCTAGTTGACCAAATATAACGCGACTGCCTCGTCTCAGTTGGGTACTCGCCACCACCACAATAACCTATTTACCTATGGAGTGTGGAATGCTTGTGGAATGTGTCTTGGTAAGGAGCGCAATCTTATATGGCGAAACAGTTGAAACATGTGCGGATTTGATAAGCAACAAAACAAAACACACTCCTCACAACCGTTTTCGCTGCGTTTTCGCCTCAGCAGCGCCATCTAAAGGCGCTACTGTAGACTATCCACCCAGGTGGCTTGACACGTCTGGCGACCGCTGCGCCCCCAACCTATCCGTGTCCACTTTTGGAAGTATAAAGATTGCGCTCCTTTTACCTATGTACCCCTGTCTTACTTAACTGCCACTGACTTATCTATCTTTTTATCTTATCTTTATTATCTATTCTATTTGCTCTTCCTCAACGCACAATTACAATTATCTCTCATCATAAACATGTTTTCATTTAATGTAAGAAAATGCATTTTATTGTTCAGTGAAATAGGAAAGGATATAATAAGTAACAGCAACATATTATTTACAGGTTTGAATCGAAGTGGCAGCTTCATATCACCTAGGAAAGATGCCTCAGACGATTCCATGCATGAGAAATATTTCAAATCTGTTGAGAGCACGCCTTTGACGAAGCGGAAGGTAACTAGTCATTTCTTGTTCTGATTTCATAATTATGTCTTTTTAATAGGGTTAGGTATGATGATGTGTGATGATGTTTCAGTTAAAACAGCCGTCGGCCGGTGGTTCCTCCTGCGAATCGGCGTCCCCTCAGAGCCCTAGTAGCCCCTTGCAAAAACCGCAGCCAACATCCTTCTTACCAGTATGTATTTATGACAACTTGACGCTGCACAAAATGAGTTCAATGACGAACTATCGCGCGGCGAAGCACTTAAGCCGTTGACGCAGTGTATAGATATTGCTTAATCCACGCGCTTTCTATGCTTTGTAATTTAAACCTGTGACTGAGTCCTGTCTTTGTTGCAGACATCGGCGGCCCGGCCGTCCTTAGTGTCGTCTATATCGCTGGCGACGGACGCGGGCGGCGGCGGGTCGCGGGTCATGCACAGCCTGGAGCGGCCGCACCAGCTGTCGCGCCACGCCCGCGAGCGCTACTCCGCCAGGTGTGTCATCGCGTTATCATCCTGTCAGCTGAAAGACGACCACAGCTGGACCTGTGGCTTATGCCTCTCCCAAAACTGGCGAGTTTGGGGTAGGCCTATGTCCAGCCGTGTTGCGCAGGGCGGTCTGAGTGGCGACTCAGACCGTTGTGCGCAACTCATGTACCGGTCGTCGCTCTATCTTGCTCGACCGGTACTCAAGACTTGATGAATACATCGGCTATCAGTTTTGCGAGAAATCCTGTCTGCCGAATGCTACTCGAATTTCACACGTCCTTTGAGTTACGTCATTGACCCATGATTATAGTTCTACTACTGATACCATTTCTGATCCTATCACGCAGATAAACTCAAGCATATCATATAGCCACTATGAAAGTCCAATAATACAAAGATTATAATAAATATCGTTGTCTAGCACCCATACAAGCTTTGCTTAGTTTGGGGGTGGACTTTGATGTGAATGTCCCAAGACATTGAAGTAGGGAGCATGCGCGGGTTGCCGACCGTTACAGTAATCCTCCTGTTGCAGGAACCTAGAGAAGGACCGTCTGGGCGACGTGGACCGCGCGGACCGCTTCGAGAAGCAGGCAGCCTACAGCGTCGACAAGCCCTTCCGCCAGACCAGCCTCGACCTGCGCCACAACGCGCCCAACTGGCACCCGCCCAGGGAGTTCACCAGGTACAACACACAGACAAACTAAAAAAAATACTGAAAAAAAAAGCAAACGGCAGTTTATAAAATAAGGTGGCGAAAAGGGTGGCTTGTATTTTGTGCCGCGTGATATCGCAACCATAAAATCGTGTTTTAAGGGCCTTTATTATGTAGCAGTAGCAGTTATATAAACTACTAGAATAATACTGTATCGTAGGAGGCAGCAAGCGGAACCAGAGAGATACACGTCCAGCAAGAGTTCGGAGTCGTCGAGCAGCAAGCGGCAGCCGCACGAGCCGCACCACAACTTCATGCGGCTTTGCTCGGCCAACGAGCAAGACAACATGGCGGCTGGTAAATAATAATAATAAAAAGTTTATTTCAGACATAGTCCATACAAAGATGGTAGTAACAATGATGACTTATGACTAATTGTTAGTACTAAACTAAATAAATATATAATATTAACAATAACATTCTAACTAAACATCAACTAAAAATAATATCAATAATAACAAGTTGCTAATAATAATAAGACTTACTTTCTTACTTACCACGCAAAATACGTTGCGGAAAACCAACCCGCGCATACCTATACCTAGTACCGAATAATAAGACTTCAAACTGAAGCTCAAAGTTACCTTGGTCTCGTCTCAAAGAGTCTCCCAAAAGGTTACATTTTACTCTTAACTATTTCAAGACAAACGGTGTAATGGAGTGTGATCTATTCTTAGTACAGTCGAATTCGTCAACATGTACACACTCTTGAATTTGTTTTGAGTGTAAGAATTCTTGGGCCTTAACCCAAAATTTCTCACGTGTTAATGAACTCGAGTGTAATTTGAACTGATAACATAGCAGATGTCCAAGCAAAACTAATTTCTGTCTTAGTCTTGCCTTAGATTTAGGTGTAACGTTAAATACCGCTGATTTTCTGAATAAATAATAGTGGACGATTTTAAAGAGCATTTTTTTATTCCAGTCAATTACAAGATGAAATCCGTCAACCTTGACCCGCAGCTAACGGAACCAAACATTCAGAAACACAATCAGAGGCTCGACAGATCCACAGCGCCCCGGGATAGAACCAAATCACGACGTAAGTATTAAAAAAAAACCGGCTAAGTGCGTGTCGGGGCACGCGCAATGTATAGGGTTCCGAAGTTGACGATGCCCTTAGTATCTTTCTAAGACTGCAAGATGCAGTTAAATCAATAATGTCAATAGTGTCAACACTTTTTTTCAAGAAGTAGTGCTGCATACTTGGACCAAGGAAACACCTTTATTTCAATCGTCCTAACGCAAAACCAATTTTATTTTTTACGCAGAATCAACGGCACGGAAAATTTCGAGATTTTTTTCTCTTGATACGGAAGGTTATTCCTATCCTTAAAAAAAAAAATCGAGCACATTGTCATTTTTCACCCATAGCCAATTCTCTCTACCTGACACTGTTTGAAATTCCATATTAACAAAATCCCAATCAACAAAATCATCATCATAACAGCCGAAAGTCGTCCACTGCTGGACATAAACCTCCCCGAAAGTTCACCGCTAACCACATATCAAGTACCTTGACTATAAAGTTGGCATTTTCAAATAACGTTTTACACATAAGAAGTGCACGCTAGACTACCTAGAGAACTGAACTCAAGATTGTTCTTAAGTGCTGTAGTTCCAGAATAAATTGGTAATGAAAGTAAGACTCATACCACATCTTTTCTGAAAAGACGCTTTATTTATTTATTTATTGAGGAGTACCAACAGCTACATTAATACAATGAGTAACCACGAAATAAGCAAAGCATGAAGACATCATTCTCGGATGAGCCTGAAGTCCTCTACAGTCTCGACGAAACACAAGACTTGCCGAATACGAGAGTGTGAAGGGACTATTGACGAATATTGTCTCGCGTATGTTCGTTCCCTCCGTTTCTTGCCGAGAAAGGCTGAACAAAGAGCTCTTGTTTAGTTTCTCCACACTCGCTGCGCTCTGCGTCTCGTCTTTTTACATTCGACGAAAATGTAGAATGAAATGATTTAAATTTTGAATTTTTCCAGGTCACCCGAGGCCGGATATGGAGGAATCTCAAATGGATGGCGACGAGGAGGATGACGAGGGGTCACCTTTGTACTGCAACTGGGATCTTAGAGGCATGCAACACCTGCTACCGTTGCAGGACTACATCATCCAGCAGGCGAAGCTTTCCAGTGAGTATTCAGACCCAACACGGCCGAATGGTCAAAGTTAAATATGGCAGAGTTGCCATTCTTAGTACCGTAAAACTTACAAAACTTACCGAAGTTTGTTGACGGAAGGTTCGAAAACTTCGAAACATCTAGCCCTGTAGGAGGCGTACATGAGTACACTTCGTGGGTCGAGTCCAGAAAAGAAATCGTAAGGTATTCAACTTCGAACTTTAATAATGGTTTGGAAAACATATGACTCCACTAGCTTCTGCCCGCAATATTGTGTGGGGTTTAGTTAAGGCGTGCCCACGGGAACCATATGATTTTTATTGGTATAAAAAGTAGCCATGTCCTTGCCCGAGATTTTGAACTATCTCAATGCCGAATTTAATCTAAATCGTTCCAGCGGTTTAAGCGTGAAGAAGTAACAGAAAGACAGGCTTCGAGTAACTTTCGCATTTATAAAATTAGTATAGATTTTAATATATTGAATGTTCAATCGCAATGAAATCAGTTCACTTTGTATAGGATTTTCCGTACAAAGTGACCCGATTTCATTGCGATTCAGTGCATGTTAGCACAACTCATTAACATAAAGGCTTGCCTAAACAATAACTTTTGGTCCAGGTCGCAGCCGCTACGGCGGTTCGGGGTCCGACAACGAGTCCGGCTCCTCTCACTCCCGGTCCGGCTCGGAGTCGCGCTCGCTGTCCGGCCACGAGCCGGACAACGAGTCGTCGGACGGCGGCGCGCGGACGCCGGACGACGACGACGGCTCGGGCGTGTACCTGCCGCATTCGTACGCCCATCAGAGGCCGGCCGATGTCGAGTACATGAACCACGGCGTAGCGTATTATAATACGTTCGTCGGGTTCGATCGAGAGAGGCAGCCCTCGCCGGGGATACATAGGGTGAGTTCGGTTTGCAGATTGTTTATTTGTCATGCAGAGCCCGGAATTTTCACGGCAAAACAAAAGACTGTCGCAATGTTACTAGTGTTAGAAACATTTATTTATTGATATCGGTAGTTGCGCAATAGAAGAAAAGAAACGGTCCACCAAATACACAAAATATTTATTTCAAAATAATTACGTGAGGTTTTGTATAAAATTATAATGAAACAGATGCAATTTCTTCTTCTTAATCCACGTCAATACACACAGCAGGACATGACATTTTATTTGGTGTCTGATAGTTATAAGAGTAGACTATCATTAATAATACTCGACATCGATAAAAAACGTTTTTAAGAGCGTTATCCCACTTGCGATTCGCGAGCGAGTTTTGTATGGAGGCGAACACGCCGCGAGTTCGCCGCGTACGAGTTTTGTATTGAAAAACGCTTTCAACTCGCTCGCAAATCGCAAGTGTAATAAGGCCCTAACACTAGTAACTTTGCGACAGTCTTTTGCTTTTCCGTGAAAATTCCGGGCTCTAGCATAAGAATCGCGCCGGAAGATGATGATGGCTCAGGTCTTTATTTGCCACGTACGAACGCTCATAAGCCGGCTGACGTGGAGTATATGAATGCAGTAGTGTATTATAAACTACATTCGTCGGTTTTGATAGAGTGTATAGAGGGCAGCCCTCGCTGGAGTTACATAGGGTGAGTTTGGTTTTAAGATGGACGTTGGCGCCGGATGATGACGGTTTCGAAAACTGCGTTAGTAAAAAGAGTAATTCAATTTTTTATGTAGGTATGTTCACCAAAAATAAATTGTAAACGTCAACCGATTTTCGATGATTCTTTTTTTTTTCGAAAGGTGGTACTTTCAAGTTGGTCCCATATTAATTTGGTTCAGTTCTGATGATGGGATCCATGAGAAAATGAGGGAACTCCTCGAAATTTGCTAGCACATAGATGATTTTTGGTGTCAATTTCGAAGACTTCAGAGTTACTTATGTACTTTTATAGTAATGTTTGGAATTGGAAACTGTAGCCGAAAAAAATTTTAAATAAAAAAATAAAAACCGCCTTCAAACTCCGACAGACTGCGAAAGTCGGTGTCAAGTGAACCGACC
>OZ020276.1:7133878-7182994 GCA_963971205.1 Aethes cnicana | reverse complement strand
AACAAGGGCATCTTCCGGAAAAAGGTAATACAAAAACTAAGGCGAACCTAGAATCACAACCTTCATACAAATCAGTGTACGCCCGAAATAAGTATCAAATGCGATAATCGATGTCATTGCGGAGGTAGCCTGTATGAAAATTTCAACTCCATGAGCAACATTTAGATGGCGCCTCAAATCATCCGATTTATAGTTTCCTTACGGGGTTATGTAGGAGATTGACAGTCCATTTAATTATCTTGTTTCTGCCTCACCTGAAGGAATCCTCGCAATCGATCAATATCTTTATTCCAATATCTTTGTTCCAGGCGTCAGTACGGGATATGTTATCCTGGACGTCGTCGTCAATAAGCGCCCCAATGGTAGGCGCGGACTGGGACAAGGCGCACAAAAAGGCAGCCATAGACTTGTTCAGACTGGTGCAGATATACATGGGTGACCGGAAGGCCAGGCCGGGAATGACGCTTAACTCCGTCGCGCAGGATATACTGCACGCAACCTTCACAAATGAAAAGTAAGTGATTTCCTTTAAAAATTTAATTAAAACAAGGAAATTTTCCTTGGCACACCTAAAAACACTAAAAATCTCCGTGTGCCGCGATCGCACTGAGTCAACCGACCGTGACCTCCTAGCGGGTTGTGCGTCGTCTTAATAAAGTTTCACAGCGCCTCCATAAGGTAAGGTTGCGTCACTTACTGAATGTGTTGATATTATAAAAGAGAAAATATGTCCTTGAATGTGGATTATTCTTTCACGCACTCATAGTTTATTTGGTATGGCCGTAGAATAAACACATTAAAAATCAGGCTGATTTAAATCTTGACATTTGAAATGAAAATTTCTGAATATCGTAAAAATCCTCTCGTTTATTTTGTCATTTACAATTAATTATTGTATTTTAACAGGCTCCGAGACGAACTGTACGTGCAATTGTGTCGGCAAACCACAGAAAACCCCCTTCGGGATTCGCTTCTTCGTGGCTGGGAACTGCTGGCCGTCTGTTTGGCATTCGTCCCGCCGTCCTCGGCCTTCCAGCCTGCTCTGACGAACTACGTCAACCGGCACCGTGACCCGGCGTTCGCTGACGCTTTCCCCGAGGTTGGTATGCGCTGTGTACCTTACTTATGTGAGTAAGATACATGTACTGTATCCTTTGTATGCTTGGCCTTCGTCCCACCGTCCTTTCAGCCGGCTCTGACGAACTACGTCAACCGGCACCGCGACCCGGCGTTTGCTGGCGCCTTCCCCGAGGTAGGTACGCGCTGTGTACCTTATTTATGTGAATAAGGTACATGTTCTATATCCTGTCTGTGTTAAGCCTTCGTCCCGCCGTCCTTCCAGCCGGCTCTGACGAACTACGTCAACCGGAACCGCGACCCCACGTTCGCTGACGCCTTCCCCGAGGTTGGTACGCGCTGTGCACCTTATTTATGTGAATAAGGTACATAATATCCTATCCTATCCTAAAAGCCATAGTCTATACAGGAGAATATCACAGACTACTTATTATCCCGGTGTTCCCACGGAATCGGGATTTCCTCAGACACTATTAGTACTGAAAAAGTTGCTCTCCCTTCGGAACGATTTATCACTCGTGAATATGTAGTTGTTTTCAACGGTACTATTCCTGCTAACACTAATGGAGCCAATTTTCCGTACAGGTCGGTAAGTGGCCTATTCACGTGCAAGTATCGCATTACGCGGGCGTGGCGTGCAAGCGGCTAGAAAGGATCGGCTTCGGCGGCAAAAGGCAGCCGCGGAAACCCACCACCGAAGACATCGACCAGGCCAGGGTAAGTCAACAAGGGTATTTAAAAAAAATGGTGGTCTGTAAAGTCGGTTTACGAACGATAATTTTACGTGATAACGTCACGCTTAGGCCGATCGTGCCTGTCTATCGCTTGTTCCGCGCTCTCGCTTGCGCGCTCGGCTCAGGCGGAACATTACTATTACGTCATGTTTTTCGTGCGCGCAACCGGCGTTCATCGATTTATAAGACGTTATCACGTCAAAAATGTGCTTTAAACAGGCGGACGACCCTGATGGAAAATGGATACCGGAAGCGCTACCAATGCGTTGCTGATGGGATGGGAACCGACCTCTTTTATATCGGGATACGGATGGGATACGGCGACTTTGGGTCACGATATACATAACTAAAGACCATCCACCATCTGTGGGTTTTTTAGTCGTTTGACAAATAACGATTTTGATAACCATAAAAGAGTTTCTTTGGCGCATTAACAGTTTAAAAAGGCCCTGACCTATGTATTATTATTGTGTAATTTAATAGTTAACGTCGACTTTGTTGCATTGTATACCTTTGTCTAGCTGTAGTTAAAGTATTCATTTTACAAATTCAAGTGTCAAGTGTCGTAACCCTCATTTATGCTCTATCGTGTTGAACATTATTAACTAGGGTGGGTCAAAAAACCTTATTGTTAAATTATGACTTCTAATAGCGATAATTAGGTGTCAGTTGATGCTGGAATTACGTGTATAAATTATTATTGCAATCGGTATAGTAAAACTGCCTCCGGATCAGGTTTAAAGTTTCGGTATTTTTAGTAAAAAGCTGATGTTTCAACGAGATCTAACTTATAAATATACATCATATATTCTCCCAAAATAACTTTTATTTATATCACAATACTATATACTGATACAAATAATACCAAAAATAAAAACTTCCACATAAAAAAGTTTTTTCTTGTTGCATTCGAATAAGGTTTAACCGCAAAGTGATGTTCAGTCATCTTGTTCTACTGTATTCTGCGATAACAAAGATGTGTTTCTGTGTTTTTTAATTAACTATACTCATAATGCTTTGAAATTTCTATATATAGTGATAAATGTGACTTAAAAGATAATTATTCTTCCAATTTATGAATAAGTAAGGACGTGCTGAGAGTGGTCGAGGTTTAGAAATAAAAATCACCAAAAACACAAAAAAGGAAACAAATTTCCAAGAACTGGCTGATATTGTTTCCGAAATTATGGAAGAAAACATCATTGTCAATTTCATCACAGTAAGAGTGAAACAAATGCTGAAAACTTATCACCTAATGTTAAAGGAAAAGTGAAAACTTGGTACTAAATCGTGGTTTGAAAGTACGTTGTGATAAATCCCAAAAAAATAGGCTTTTTCTGAGTCGGCAGGTAAACATGGATGCAGAAGTTTAATGTGACCTTATTAACTGGCAAAATCTAGTCACGGATCCACCTACCCTGAAGAAAATCTCTACCGAAGAGTGTTGCTCATAGCTCGAGGAGAGGACAACAAAAATGTTTTCTTTTTGCGTTTACCTTGCGCTACTCAAGCCCTTGAAAGGTCAGTAAAAACTATAACTGAAGCTTCAAGAAGTGAGTATTGTGCTCAGAATCAGCTCTTGAGGGTTTCATCAAAGCCAAGATTCTCGTAAACTTAAGCCATAATTTGACAACAATAGAAGTAATAAGAGAGTTTAAGTAAATAATTTTGTGTAAAGTTATAAGTACTTCATAACGTAAAAAAATGCTTATATTTTAAAGATTAATTAAAATACACTATACTAATATTAATTCCTTTCATTTCAAGGTCAATCCGGAGGCAGAAGATGTTCTCCAATTCAAACCAAATTTTATATATTACTTTTTTCGACCATACGACACATTTTTATTGCTATTACATTTAAAAAGAAAAACATTTTTTTTCTCCATACAAGATACCCACCCTATTATTAACCTTGTCTTGGCTGTATTTGATTACGTCTAACCTTAGCTATTATGTATACACAAATTACTCCCTTAATGGAAATGTTCTGATTAAGCCCGATTTTCTCCTGCACCGACATCGACGTCGTTTATCGGCTTCTCGGCGTGACTTGAGTTCAATGAATACAGTTACACGTTACACTATGTCACACGCTACGCATCGAATGACACGTGAAATAGGCACCGTGTAAAATAATATCTAGCTGATTTTCTGTTTACTATTTACTCTATGAAACAGACGAACGTGAACAAACGTTTCATTTTTTAAATGCCACTCCCCTTCCACAGATACAAATATTCCGACAATCCATGTTCGGTAACACGCTATCAGAAGTCATGTCGCTGCAGAAAGAGCGATTTCCGAACCGACAACTCCCGTGGGTCCAAGTAGCGCTGTCACAACAAGTCCTGGCTTTGAACGGTCGAGAGACAGAAGGCATCTTCCGGGTATCAGCTGACGTGGACGAGGTCAACGCCCTCAAGGCGAAAATAGACAATTGGGAGCTGCCCGATGCATCTACGTTGACTGGTAAGTCGAATTCCGGATTATCGAGAGTTCTAGTTATTGCACATTTAAGTAGACCTCTTTGATTAGTATGAGCGTATACAAAATGTCGAGGTTCTTGGTAACACTATGTACAGGCATCGGCATGGAATTTGAGACCACCTTCGATGCGCAGAAGCCAAAAATAAGCTCTCAACGGCAGAGGGGCTCGGGACGCAGGGGACGCTTTGTCGTGCGTGTACGCTTATTGGCCCTTCAGTCGTAAACATGCGCAGAAATGCCCTCTACTTTTGCTCACCGCTCAAGTTACGTGCCGCGACCTGACCTTCCACACGACAATAACCTAAAACGGCCTACTAGGCACAGATGTTATAGTCCCCATATGGGGACTGGAGATTTGCTTCGTAGAACCACCCTCTGCATGAGAGGCGCTAGGTCAAAACGCTGGAAAACCAAGGACACATTCAGACTAAGAAATTGTAAATAAGGTCTAATAAATTATGTTAGAGATAACTTTTTCCCCATTAACAATGCCTGATAGACACATGTCAAGGAATTCAAGTGCCGTTTGGTCTTGTTGAATTTGTAAACTTTATTCATTTTTTAACTGGGCCTGCGTGGGGACTATAGCTCAAACCCTCTCGTGATGAGAGGAGGCCTGTGCCCAGCAGTGGGACGCAAATAGGCTGTAGTAATAGTAATAAAATAAAATAAATTACATGTGTGACATGTTACTTTTTGTTGTTGCAACAAGTACATCGAGTGACGAGTCGAAGCATTACTCAACAAAGACATTTATTTAACAACCCAGTTGAGTCTTGTATGTAACCCATTTCTATTTAAAGATACAAAAAAGACGGAGTCTGTAAACGATTAGGGAATCTACCTCGGACATAAAAAAAACCAGTTATTGAAGTGAACTAAATACAAACTTTTATAATACACGTTTTTTTTCTTCTGAAGCACGATTTTATAATATGTACATGACATGATAATTTATAGTTGTAGTAGACCAGAATGTTTTAAAAATGCACAATCAACTGTACAAGTTTACACAACGTAGAAGGCGTGTAGATAATGCAAAAATAGACTCTGCGTCAATGGCGTAAGTGCTTCGCCGCGCGCCTTCTAAGTTGTGTTGTGCTGTACATGTGTATAATCCAATTTAACTAAATCAGGAAACATAAGAAACATACATTAGTCAGATTCCAAAGAACAGGCTGCATTTAATAATTACCCAGCTGCTACCTTATAATTACGCCACCGCTCTTCCGTAGTATTAATGTTAATAAAGAAAATAACCTCAATCAAAATTATACATTCGAAACAACTCAATTGTCGAGTCTACCGTTTCTACATAAGGCTCGATTTCCCATTCGAGGTTATAAATAAATAAATAAATATCATAATTTTAGATTACATGCTAGACTTAGACGACAAGATATAAGTTCGTTCAATAAGGGGACATTAAGTTACTGAATAATTAAAATATTAGTACATTATTGCAGAGGCCGCCAAGTAGCGCATTGCCGGACGAGTCAGTTAGTACGTAGTTAGTCTATTAGTACGAGTCCGGCAATCGCGGCCGAGGTATATATAATGCTTTTCTCAAACAGCGAGGAAATACGTAAGGTCAGTCGGGGCAAGTGCACCAGGATGGGGTAAGTGCGCCTCACGTAAATATATCGAAACCTATAAATATTACTCAACTAGTAGTTGGCTGTTTACAAGGCATAGGGGCGAAATAAATTTAGGCGCATTTACCCCACATCAGTATTTACTACTTCCATAATCGTGGATGATTTGGCCATGGAAGTTGTACTTATTACCTCCATGGATTTGTCAGTTTCTAGAGGTGTCTCAAATAGCAAGCGAATCAAAAAAAAAACACGACAATAATGTTTTTGCTGGCCAAGGCCGGCAATGGACAGCCTCGTGTCTTCTTTTTTTGAAAGTAACACGAACATTTCCGAGCATGTTTGAGAAAAAGACTGTTTTATAAAGCTCTATATTTATGTTAGTACCTATTCGCGTGAAATACTGTTGCATTTCGACCCTTAATTGAGAGATAAGAAATAAGAATAACGAATGAAGCATGATGATACAAATAGCACCACATTAGCATAGATATGGACTAGTTTGATACTTTTCACACGCACAGTTATGAAAGACACGAAATTGTTGTTAAAACCTTTAAACCAAAGTTGCGCGAGGTTCAAGCGGGACTGGTCGAAAATTGCGCCAAGACCGGATTAACTGGCGCAATTGCGTTGGCGGCCAAGGGCTATGACCTCTTTAGTCTAGTGCATACTCGTAAGGATGTGACCTTGCTTCTTGTGCTTCGTGTTTGTTATTATTACATTACTTGTGTTAAATAAAACTATTCAATAACCAGATATTGAGTTGAATTATTGAACAAAATTGAGTGCAGTTTTCAAAGGTAGATAGAGCATCATTCAGAGTTATACATATGTAGGCTGAAGCATGTTTGATTAAAATATGATATCGGAAAGAATAGTTATCGTCATTTTTATTTTCCACGCGGACGAAGTCGCAGGGCATCACTATATGAAATGAAATATGTAGTTGATACTTGTTGTTTTGATGTAATTTTTGGAGCCAGTTAAAAAGTATTGCTTGTGTTTTTTGTTTTAAGTGCGCATTTTATTCATTTACATACATCAATCAATCGTTAATGTCACAAAATTGAACAAAAAGTAACACGGTCCATATGACAGCAAAATACGAAATATATTTACGACGTGTATGTTTAAACTAACGAAACAAGTAAAGACAATTGGGTACCTTAAGTTTTCTGAAGTGGTCCATATTATATTTTTTATTGATAGCTATCTTATTATTCTTATTATGGAGTTCAGAACTGTGACTGTTGTTTTTTTATAACTTGCTGTTTTTTAGAAATATTTTTTTGAATCTTCATCTTGGCATACAACACGTTTGGTGAGATTATTCATATTCATTTATTCAATGCATTTCATAATACACACATACATATTATGAAGCCCGGAGGGGCACAGCAAAAAGGTTACTTATAATCTAATGAGTATGGTGTGTGAGATTACTTGGTCTGCCGCGAAAAAAAAAGATATCGATTTGACAGCAGACAGTTGTCAAACGTGGCAGTTACATCTACGAATTCTACGACTTGGATTGTACGCTCTTCACCTTTATTTCTGTTAATTCTCGAGTTTTTATCCACAAACGACTTCTGCCTGACCCTGGATTTTGTAGTACCCACATCTCACGCACGACGTCACGAAGACCCGCGCATTGAAATTTTACGAAATTGGAAGCCTTCACGACGACTTGCGCAGTTTTTGGGTAGTGACTTCTTCCTTCGACAACGGATGTTCTCACTCATCTCAGTATAAAGAAAACGATGACTGGTACGACGAGATATAGTCACGACACGACGCCCTCTATGAGATAATTCATGTCAGGAATTATTACGCAGATCAATTGCTGTTTTAGTCACATGCGGTACCTAGATGAAAGATCGTTTTGAACTTGCAGGATAATTTAATAAAAATAGATTGATTATTTGTCTTGTTTTATTTCAATAAACTGCTGTACATTTATCAACCTTTTCATAAAACCCATACAATAGAACAGGATCTATTCACATAATTACAAAATTAAATGATTAATTCAGCAAATTGGCCACATATGGGTACTTTTACACGTCACAAAATTTCTACTTGTTTACTATATATAGTAAATTTTAAGTCGATATATATATATCTGACGTCACACATATAGTATATTGTTACCAGATGATTAAATTTTTAACCTAAACCTTTTTCCAAATTACTTAAAATAGGTAAATTAGACGAAACACTGCCCATCGACTTAAAATTTAGCAAAAAAAGCTACATATGACCAACTCGCGTGCCCGCACATGAATATGACTCTATGGTAAGAGCAACTCACCATAGGTGACAGACAGTTCTTTTCCGTCAAATCGCACTTGGTTTAACGAAGGGATGAAAGGGACGTGGAGAGTTAGATGTCATTTATGATGGGTCCCCTACGCCAACGTTCTACTGTGCAGTTCCTCGGGCATTCGCTTGCGTAATCTGTGCTGTATGACGAAGTTGACAAGCTGTAAGTTGACACAGGCCCTGGTAACACTGTGTCACGAGGTGTTACCCACCTCGTTTACAATCAAACTATCGAGCAGTTACCTTCATCGTCAAATTCAAAATTACCTTTTCGACAGTACATTCCAAATTTGCGATTCGCTGACGCGCGCATGTTCTGTTCTGACTCATTCTGTTTGTGGACTCCATTACGAGCACTCGTGCCGGTTGCTCTACATAGAACTGCATCTAACTGCATTAACTCTGCTGGATATCACAGAGCGCGCCAAATGGCGCGGTTTAAATTGATGATACTTTAACGATACGATTTGAGATTAGTGGAATATTATTCATAATATTCCACTGATCTCAAGTATGGTAAATATTAGTATGTTAATAATATATGTATTACATTTAATGCTTTACCTGTACTGCAACATAGTGTCCGCCTGCAGTCAAACTGTATAAACAGTTTTGCAGGGTCATATCTATATGTATGATCGCATTGTTGTATGCTTATTAATAATAAATAAATAATTATAATAATACTTTAATATTTTTAAAGTTCGAACTGACAAACTAAAGATTGGACCACTCATGTCGCCGCTGTATGCGGCTCTCAGGATGACGTTGTTAGAGCGCCGCAACCTTCGGGGACTTTGTTTTGTATTATTGGTTACAATTAAGGTTTTATTACAGACGCCCACGCGCCGGCTAGTCTGCTGAAGCTTTGGTACCGGGAACTGTACGAGCCTTTGATCCCCGACGCGCTATACGGGGCGTGCGTGGCCGCCGGTTGTGACTACGCTGCGTGCACACGCGCGCTGCAACGTTTGCCGCCGCTCAACCGACTGGTGAGTACAATACATACCACCACAACATCCTATAAGTCCCACTGCTGGGCTCTCATCACGAGACGGATTGGGCTATGGTTCCCACACGGCCCCAGTGCGGATTGTGGACGTCACACATCGTCCTCGAATTGCTTCGCAGATGCGTACGGATTTATTTCTTCACGAAGATTCCTTTCAACAAATAGCCTGACTTGACCTGGCGTGAGGTTGACTGGTGTAAAATACTTGTAGCATTATAAGTCCGCCTTTTGTATATATTTATTTGGTGCTTTTGCAAGAGTAAATACAAAAAAGATTGCTCAGTGGTAAATTCAAATTGAATTTTGCACATAAGTAATCTCAGAGGTGCGAGCCGGGTTTTGAACCCCTGATGCTCTGCATATGAGTCGGCAGATTAAACCACTAGGCTACCACGGCTTTCCTTAAATACAGCGCGAGTTAAAATCTACTGATCAGGCCTCCCCCATGGTTCGTCACATAGACCGAACAAAGCTTGAAAATTTTGATCTCATGGACACCTCAGACACACTTTGTTCCTTTGTTTTATCGTTTGTGCCGTTACCTGCTCTTCTTACGTATAAGCACAGAACAAGTAATAGTACTAACGTACAGAAGGCCGATTTCTAACAAAAAACCGGTTTTGTTGCACCGTACGCTTCCAAATTGGTCATCTCTTTCTATCACATGCAGCGGGCTCTTTCTGAGGCCACGCCCTAGCGCTAGGGCTGGCGCACTCGAGAACATATTAAATCATGCGTCTAGTATTAGTACATAGGTTGGGTAGAATAGTGTTATTAACAAAATATATTTATGTTAAGTTAGTTATTTTTATTATTATTAAAAACACTCGTCTACACTGATGCTACAACGTAATTTACTATTAAGTTATCACATACTTTATCTGTCAATGTATGAATCTGCTAAATTCAAAATTAAGACACACAGTCACACAACTGCATTATTATAATATACTAGCCGTTGTCGAGTACATAGAATTTGCGTACCCAATGATACTGTTCATGCATAGTTATTGTTATTATTCCTGTTGAAAAAATAAAAAGTTGTCTTGAACTACTTCCATACCAAATTTCATCATTTTACTTTTTACCAAATCATTTTACTGTTGTTGTTAATACAGCCCTCTGCAATACAATATTTTTTGACATAATTCAAATTTGGTCACTGCGGCCCATAGACACCGAAATCATTCGATCCCCATTAAGAAACCATTCATAGCACATTTGACTCTTGCGTCGCGCATGAAGAGTTTACGCGCGCGCGTGCATTCGCTAACAGTGCGCGGCAACGACTAATCATCACGCCACGGTGCGAAGCCGGCGGGTACTTGTATCGAGCGCGAGGAAATGAAAGAGTGCGCCGCGCCTGGTATAAGTCATTGCTTCCTGCATGTTAAGTGGAATGTAATGAAATGTACTACTGGCAAAGGCGATCCTAACTCGTTGCATAGTTACATAGTGAGTGGGTAAAGGCTTAATCTTGCTAAAAGAAATATAGTGTCTTACGTCGTTTTTGTTATTTTGTTAGATGTTGCAGAGTTACTAAAATGTGCCCGACAACTCAAAACTGTATTTTCATGGGGAACCTTTTTTTTCTATAACCGTGCACGTACTTGAAATGAATGTGGACGTAAATGTTTTGAAATAGTCTAGAATCGAGACACTAGATCTTGTGAACCACGTAAGGCAATAAACGATTATGACTGTGCCTATGATATACAACAAAAGGCTGTGGGTTTTGAACGTCAGTGGCAGCGGAACGAATTAGTATGCAATGCATTAATCGTGACGTGAGTATAATCGGTGCTACGACCTCGCTGGCTCACAGACTAGATAACACTGGTCGCCTGATTAGTGCAAGTTGCGACGACGAATTCTCAGATATTGTGACGTTGTAGCTGTCGGGAAATAGTTCATGAGTAATAGACAGGTTCTAATTGCGAGATATGTTGACTTGTGCTTATGCAATAAATTGTTTTGACTTAAATATTTGCTGTGCGAAAGAATCCTATGGCAAGTAGGAAACTGATCCCTCACGTATCTAATGCCCGACCCGACGTGTTTCGAATTTAATACTGACCGCTCACGAACGATGCTCAGCGGAATCGTGTACTTGAATGTAGTTGACTAAGCCAATTCAAAATCATTCTGTTTGTTACAGGTATTAACTTATCTGATTAGCTTCCTGCAACAGTTTACCGCGCCGGAAGTGGTAAGTCAAACAAAGATGGACTCCGCTAACTTGGCGATGGTTTTCGCGCCGAATTGTTTGCGCTGCACGTCTCAGGACCCTCGCGTCATCCTGGAGAACGCGCGCAAAGAGATGACCTTCCTCAAAACACTCATCACGAACCTCGACACCTCTCACGTGCAGGACCTACTGTGACCGATGAGTCTCAGCTGTTACAACAACAACCTCACTGAGGGGAGGCCGACTGAAACTCGGGGAATCGTAACATTATACAGCTGAATAGCTTTAAGCGACTTCAACTACGCCATACATTGCGATGAAACGACTTAACATGGTTAAAATTAAAACCCCCCTCGGATGTGATAATGGTAACTTCGAGTACACCACGTTTCCTTGACCAATCTAGTCTTGTCATTGGTGGCGCAAACGTGATGTAACATTTCTATTAATCATCCCGAATTCCTTTAATTATATTATAATTCCTCCTCCTTGTATATTTTTTATATTTTTGTACGCTATACGCTAATTTTATTTGGTCGTATCCAAAGATATTTAATGAAATGTGATTTTAATTACATTAGAATTTGAGCTTTACAAAAGTGTACGTGCAATGAGTTTCGAACGGGACCGTTTTTCGGGCTGTTGCGTGTTTGGGTAATTTTATTTACTTGTTTAGTGTAGATTTATGTATGAATTTATTTGACTATACATTTATCATTTTAATTGCGATGACAAACGCACCGACTTGGGCACAGTAAATATCGTGTTTTGGACTGCTTATGATTTCCATTTTTTTAAAGATAAGTGTGACTTTAATTGCATTTTCAAGATTTTTATATGTACTGATATAATTAAGCAGTTTGTTATGTTACTAAATAGTTTTACATTCAAATCAGCTCAGTGCAATGCACAATATCACACATTTAAAAACAACAACTTTTAAATAATTTCTTACATAATTACTGTTGTTTAAATTCTGTCACAATTTATGGATGAATTAAAAGAATTTCAATTATATAAGATTAAGATTCAAGGTTAATGCGAATTTACAACCGTTAATTATAAATGAAATGGGATGTGTTAATTTTTTTCTGTACATTGCAGATCCAGTCTTGAATCAATGTAGCGTCATAAAGTATTAGAGATGTTCCACATCACAAATGACATAACCTAAGATATTTCTCTTATTTACCTAAATAACGCAATACTTTTAATAGACTTTTTAATAGCAGTTGGGTCTCAATATTTAGAAATAAATGAACGCGACGAGGAAATGTTACTGTTGTAGGATAAGTATTTAAAAAACAGCTTTAAACGAACTACACGCCTAGCTGGAGATTTATCGTAATGAACTAGAAACAAATAAAATATCCACTCTTGGGCACTACATTATTTGTCTCTACTTAAATGAATTTTACTTCAAGTATGATCATGAAATATTTTAATATTAGCTTCTGCCCGCGACTTCGCCCGCGTGAAATTCGGCTATCGCGTTCCCACGGGAACTATCGCGTTCCGGGATTAAAATTAGCCTATGTTTTTTCCCGGGACTCCAACTATCTCCGTATCAAATTTCATCATATCAAATCGGTCCAGCGGTTGAAGCGTGAAGAGGTAAAAGACAGACAGAGAGAAGTCAGACACACAGAGAGAAAGACAGACAGACAGAGTTACTTTCGCATTTATAATATTAATATGGATTCCGCCGTAACCGGACAACCCCATATAGTTGACCCCCGGGTGTGCTTGCTAATCTAAATACGAGTAATCATATACTTACTTCGTGTTTGAATGCAAATATTCACAAACTATTTTACTGCTAATACTCAGAGATAAATTAATAATGGCCGATTTTTTAAATCTCATTGTTATACAATCGTGACCCTAAGAGGGTAGATTTTTCATCACTCCATTATTTCTTTTTCTATTCGTGATATCTTATCATCATATATCATTTTATTATCTTCTTACTATGTAGGTGGTCATTTACGTTTATGTCCCTATCATTATTACCTTATGTTTAGTAATCCAATTTTAGAGGCAGCTAATAATATAATGAAGTTTTATTTTAAATTCACTCTTATCGTAAATGGTAGCTAGGAAAACTAAGAGAAATATTTTTCCGTAGTGCTTATGTAATAAAGTTTATATTGCATTTTCGAATTCCTAATGAATAAAACGTTTCAAGTTGTGCTATTTATGATGATAAAAATATTTTATAAGAACATGTGTCGATAACAGACTTTTTGTTTAAATGGGTCAGATATTTTTGCACAAAAATCAATTCAGATATAAACTCACAAATATTTGATTTACAATACTTCCACCTGGTATATCATAAAGGTTCAATTCCCAACTTTTGTCACAAATATTTTCTACAGTATTAGTTATCGAAACGACGGATATTATAATTTTATTGTGCGGTATAACTCAATTTTTGGTACTGCTAGTGTGCCCTGTTTTTTTGTCGACAAATAGTCTATCATTTTATGAATTTATCAAAAGGAATTTCAAAGACAGATTTTACAATTTAGTCGCACTAACACAATGGTAGCTGTTCCAATCCAATTACACTTCACGGATCTAAAGGGCAAATTGAAACTTATACAAACTTTTAGGTATTACATTATGCATCATTATGTAGTTCAGAGTTTCTCCGTGTTGATAGCAAAATATGTATACTATGTCAGATACATTGGCACAGTGCCGAGCGTCATTGACGTACGTGAAAAATATCAAAGTCCGGAGTTACAGTTCGCATTCTAAAATATATATATGATCTCATAAATATATAAAAAATTAAATAATAACGCATATATTCTGATTCATCAAGAGCCCTCACCAACGGCGACTTTCTGTAGCGATGCAGCCGCGCGACTCCTATCGCTATCCTTTTTTTACATGAAAGAGTAAAAAGGATAGCGACATGAGTAGTGTGGCAGCATCGCTACAAAAAGTCGCCGTGGGCGAGGGCTCTAATAGCGAATTTAGACATGTATAATAATTGTTGCTTTCGTGACTACAAAAGCTTCAAATAGGTACCTCATAAATCTCTCATGTGAATCTTCAATTTGATATTGTTATAAATGTTACCGTATATAAAGATTCCAAAATAATATGTGTGCCATAATGTATGATCAATGCAGCTACGACGGTAAATAACCGAATTGTACCTTTTGTGACAGATTAGTTCACAATTTAGATTTTATTTTAGTAGAAATTGTTATAAATTAGAATACGTTCGTTTAAAAAAAATATACCATTTATGCTTTAGCTAAATGACTAGATTAGAAATAAAAATATATAATTGTGAATAATTTTGAGAAGCTCTCTTATTTTTTTATACTGATAAATCGTGCACCGATACATTGCAATAGCAGTGAGGTTATGCATATTACGATTAATATAATATAGTTACTAGTACCTATTCCGACGTGCTTTTCAAATTATGTAAAGATGTATAGTGCTTATAAATAAATATTTAAATGCAGCAGAATTTCAATACATACTTTTAAATCCTCTGTATATAACACGCCTAATTTTCTTTATTATTCATGACAATATAATGCCTATGATGTTCATAATGTAGAATATCACTGTAAATGTGAACGTTCAAGAGAAATAAATGATTATCCAGTGGATAATCGCGAATACCACAATTTTGTTTCATTTTGTAACATTTACTGATAACGTGTTATGCTTCTAAATTGAATTGGCTTATTACCCCATTTAGTACTGGCAACCTTCTCGTCATATAAATGTACTCAATTTTGAATAATCTCTCTGAAGGGACGTGCAAGATGATCCCAAAATTCATGAAATCATATTATAATACAATTTTAAATCGAAAGTATAAAAATGTATACGAAGCCTTATTTATTGCGAGATTTCTTGAAAAAATGGCCGGCGCGACAGTTATTGTATCTGAGTATACGCTGGGGTATCGTTTAACGTCGAGATTTTCATGGGTTGGCTTTACGGCTTTCGCATTCTGGTACTTATTGTATTATTATTGCACTTTTATATCGTTCGTTCAAGATCAAACAGTGCTACGACATTTGTACAATACGAAACTGAAGCATTACGGAGACATGTTTGAAAAGGTCCAGTCGTTGGTCTACGTAGTTTTCTCCATGTGGAACCTACCAATTCATCTGAGCGGTAACACGAACGCGCTGCAAGAAATACTTGACATTGATGTAGCGATCGAAAATCTGGGTGAAAATATCAATTACACCAAGCAAGTGTATATTATTGTTGTTTTTGCTTTTGTTCATATCGTAGCGAGCTTGATTCGCGTTTTAAGCATGTGGATCATTCCTGCAAATCTAAATATGAGTATTCCTGTGGAGAGAATGTATCAAACCGTCTTCACTGAAGGAGTTGCTCTTCTGACCGCCGCACATTTCTGTACCTATATATTAATGCTGAAAGTGAGGTATTCTGTTATAAATTCGTTACTGAACGGTATTCGCTCTCGTCAAGCGTGGGAGTACAGCATCTTCGCCCGCGGCAACCTGCCGTCGAATACACAGAAGGCAGTGCATCTACAAGATAAATACATATGTCAAAAAATTAAAGCGTGCGCAAAAATATACAGCATGCTTTTTAAAGCGACGATACTCGTCAACAAGGTGTTCGGCCTCGCTATAGTAATGACGATGTTGATTTGCTTGAACTATATCGTCTTGAACTTATTCCACTTCATGGAAGGTACGGCACTGGGACTTTTCTATGACACGGGCAAATATGTGGATTTTACATTTTACGTTTTTTGGCAGATTATGTACGCTTTAGCGATCATATTATTTTTTGTAGGTTTCTGCGAGTTCACTGTTTCCGAGGTAAGTAACCTGTTCGGCTGCTCAGCAAGTCGCTTCTTGTTAAAGTGAATTTATGAAATATTTATTTTGTAGGCAAAACGTACTTCGTATCTAATTCACGAAATAATAAACAAAGATTTGAGTGGAGATATTACTACGGAGGTAAGTTTTTTATCTTGTACTTTAAACGCGCTAAACTTGTATATTTCTCTGTTCATTTATAGATCCAAGTGATCTCAGAAACGGCGAACGATTTAGACGAAATTTGGAATACGGGGGCAAAAAACAATCTAGCTAGGTCTCATATCTGAGAAAACACGGTTTTAGCTATTTTCACCCGGTCGCGCAGGTCCTAAATTTAATAAGTGAACAATTCTTAACTTTATGCACCCGTTGAATGTTCTATGATGAGTCATCTGGGGACACGGTAGTGCCCCCGCCAAGTCGAGCGCGAAGCAAACACTGCCGTACCATCCTTTACTGGAACCATTTCGCCGCATTTTCAGGCCCCTATTTGAGAACCTCTGGATAAGACCAGAACGCAGAAATTTTCGTCATCCAGTAAGCTATAATCACATACTTAAAATCCAAAATTTCAAGTCTGTAGGTCATTTAGTTCCGAAGTTAAGCGAAAGCAAAGTTTCGTATTTATGACACTCACTCACTCACTCACTCATAATCATCAAAATAGAACTTCCCATAAACTCAGAGAGCTGAAATTTGGTACAGAGTTAGGGTTTAATGGCCACATAAAGGGAAAACTATAAAAACTAGGATAATCGAAGATCTGGAGTACCTGGTGACCCTGATTAGAAGACACAAGAGCCCAACCAAACTATTATAGATCGATATACCGCCTTTACAAAAAATATTCAACATTCTTTATACGTTAGTGGGTACAAACGGCCAAGTTACACAACATTAACTATAATAATAATAAAGAAATCGCAGTAAGGAGTGAGGTTCCTTACTGCGATTTCTTTATTATTTTCTTCTTTATTATTATTTGGCACGACTTTGTCTAGATTTCATTACTATTTAGAGATAAACAAGCAGCTCCATCGAAACTTGGTTAGTTTTTTACAGAATGTTTTTGGTGGGATTAATCTTATACAAATAAGAATACTCGGGAGTTAAAGGTTTTAATGTTTGCAGGCAATGCAAATGTCACTGCAGTTGTTACATCAGACACCGGAATTCACGGCGCTGGGGCTGTACAAATTGGATAATATTCTTCTATTAATGGTATTGTTTTTAACCCCCAACACAAAAAGAGGGGTGATATTAGTTTGACGTGTGTGTGTGTGTGTGTCTGGCTATGGCTTCGTAGCTCCGCAACGGATGAACCGATTTTGATTGAGCATTTTTGTTTGGTGTGTTATTCGAGAGTTCTTATAATAAATAGCACAGTGTATCGACATAGATCATCGTCGCAATTTGGTCAACCCCTAAACATGTTTTTACTTGATGTTAGGTCCCCCAGGGGCCATATTCGAAGTCTTAAAATAGGGATCTCCCTGTTCTCTATAGTATCGCTCACGCGTCGCGTGAACTTTAAGCAGCTAGATTTAAAGTTCAACTTGACGCGTGAGTGATCCTATAGGGAACAGGGAGATCTCTTTTTAAGACTTCGAACATAACCGCTTGAAGGAAATCTTGCAACCTATATGGTAGGTGGGACACGGCCATGATTAATTTTGACTGTTACTGCTAATTATAACTTGATTTTTGATTTTCCAAATCTGACTGAACTGCACCTGTTCCTTGAGAATAAGTTATTGAGCGCATGTAGAGAATTAAATTACTATAGCTTTTGAATTTGAAGAATCGTTTTAAAATTATATACTTACTCTTTTCTAATTTCGTATTCGCTTCTTCTCATGCAATGGGTCTAGGAAGCGCTGGTAAATTATTTTTCTGACGTGTAAAAGTGCCTCTATGTGGCCAATTTTCTGAATAAATTATTGATTGATTGTACGAGTATGTCGTTAATGTTATTGATGTTGTTTTTTATTATTTTAAACAAATCTCGACATTCGATTTAGTACGTTTGAAATTCTTTAATCGGATGTTTGCAGTATGTATAGATAATTACCGATAGGTACTAATTATTGTTGGGATTTATTTCAGGGCGCTCGATCTGTTGCGGGATTTTTAGTCATGCTTCTTCAGTTCGTCACGGACTGATTTATGAAAGGAAAGACTATGCTTTTATCAGTTTTATCTATTAATACCTATTATCCTGGCTTTTACATATTTTATGTAAAATACTTAAATAAAATACATGCACGATACAATTCTATTTATTTCAATCATTAATATGAATATCTCAAGGGATTATTTTGCAATCGTCAGATACTTAGGTAAGTCTTTATACATAGAAGTAGGCTAATTTCATTTAATGTCACACCGGGCTATATTCGAAGTGATTTTTATTCGGTGGCATGGTAACTTAATAATCTTTTATTAGCGGTCACATTTATTTAATCTCGATAAAGAACGTACCTTGACCTAAGTCAAGGGAAAGGTAATTGTCCATGACTGGTTGGAAAAGAACAGGAAGCGATTTATAATCAATACGGGAACCAGTTTTGGTAAAATTCTGTAGGTGTTGAAGAACTTGACCGCCCATGACATTTTTGGTCCATGACAATACGTGCAGAAGAGAACGTAGGTAACGATATGATGCTGCTGACGATGATAAAACTTTAGATCTACTACTACTACTACTACTACTACTACCACAGCCTATTTGCGTCCCACTGCGGGGCACTAAGTAGCTTCCTCTCATCACGAGAGGGTTTGGGCTATAGTCCCCACGCGGGTCCAGTGCGGACTGGGGACTTCACACACATCTTTGAATTGCTTCGCAGATGCGTGCAGGTTTTCTCACGATGTTTTCCTTCACCGAAAAGCTCAGTGGCAAATTCAAATTGAATTTCGCACATTAGTAAACTTTGAGGTGCGAGCCGGAATCGAACACCCGACCCTCTGCATGAGAGGCGGTAGGTCGAACCACGGCTTTTTTTTTTTTTTTTACTTTAGATCACTTCGGCCGAATTGCACCAACACCGCTAACCTTAAGTTAGCCTATGACTCAAGTAAAGAGGATACAACTTAACCGCGGGCGCATTGTAAATGCCACTTGGTTTGCGACGCACAAGACCACCGGTATTATTACTGTACGATAATGAATCTTCTGTGCGCTACTTATCATCAGTCTTCAGTAACAGTCCAAACACGGTCCAAACTAATTACTTTGATGACATGTTTCGTATGTAGGTAAGGTTGTTGGCTATTTAGAAGTCAAAACAACCATGTCAGGTTCCGGGAATATTCCCAACATTCAGGGAAAACCTAGAAGATGTTATCAGCTTGATTTATTAAATTATTGCAATAGCCATTTCCAAGCAGGTCATGTTTCATTCAAGGCGAAACAGAAATGTTAGTAACATCACAGAATAGTAACACTTCTAACGCACGCGCGCGTATCACGTATTGTCCGTTGCAAACGTTAAAGGACCATTTAAATGGTGTAACTGTAGCTTCCTCGTAGTCTGCGCTGTCTGAGAATCAGTGAGTAAAGGAAAACCCTCATATAAACATGATCGGTGGCGCGGAGATCATTTCACTCTCGGACGTAGTATTGGCTGTACGCAGATTGTTCGTCGCGTGTGACCTGTGGCAATGATTACCTTGTTGTTGGTGCTTGTGTCGGTGCTGTGGGTGGTTCTGTTCCGGTTCCGGCGGCGGCGGATGTACGCCATGGCCGCCCGTGTCCCGGCCACAGGGTGCCAGCTGCCAGTTATTGGGGAGGCGCATAAGTTTATTGGAACTACGGAGGGTGAGTTTTCCATATAGGTTTGCCGATAAGAATGCGGTCGAGTCTATCTTACCTAATACTTATAATATCATCTTCATTCAACCTATTATTACAAGCTTCTCTTCAGCTCCACCTGTCTCGATGTTAGTCTGTCTGTAATAAAATCTTGCAAGTTAAATTTGATCCACTTCCTGGTTACCGATTGAGCTGAAATTTTGCATGCATGTGTAAATCAGATGACAATGTAAAATTATTATGACATGGAGCTGATCTGATGAAGGATCCGGAAGGTGGCCATTGGAACTCGGTAGTTAAACGACACCACACCATCGCGTTTGGACTCGTTTGATCCGTCTTGACGAGTAGGTACCAACTTTAATAAAAAGCTTGTTTTTAGAGTTTTTTTTTTATTGTAGCTTATATTTGAATTACTTTAACCGTACCTATAGACTAGAGACTAAGAAAACAGAGTCTAAGAAACTGACGAGGACTTACTTTAATAAAAGCAATTTTTATAATTTTGTTTTGTTTTTATTAAATACAAGCAGACATTTCAAAATTTGTTAGTTAGGATAGGTTTTTTTTGGTTTTTAGTAACAAACTAAAGTAGGTAATATTGTCAACCTTCCGATTAGGTACTTACGATAGTCTATAATGCGCCGAACAACAATAGACTATTTAAAATGTTAAATTCTGTGCTTGCGCATCCGCTATTTCTTCGGTTAGGTACGTACTTTTAGTTAAACTTATTGTATAGATTACAAAAATACCTACCTTTAGTATATTCATCAATATCATTTTAGTTGAAAGACGCCCACAGTTGGACATTTGCAGCCTCCCTCAATCTTTCACCACCAACCCAGTCTTGCCGTCCATTCTTTTTCCCGCGACTTTCAGTCGACGTTCCATCTTGTAATATATACGAATTTTATTACTTAAGTAATACAATTCATACACTAAGTAGGGTATGTACTTAAGTACACCTTTAGTAATTGTACTTGGCTGAAACTTTTAGGAAGCATTTTTTTTCTTTGGATTTTATTGAAGTAAGTCCGTTAAAAATATAAGTAGGTACTCAAATATAAAGAAAAGTAGGATTTTCATGCGGCTTAAGACTAATAAGATACAGACAATACAGAGGTTCACGAGGGAGGTGCTCATGAATCGGTAATATACTACCTACCCGTGCAAAGCTGAGACAGGTCGGTAGTATTACAACTGAGTATTTTATTTCAGATATCATGGCATCTCTCAAGGAGCTTAGCTATATATCCATGAAGAACGATGGCATGGTCCATGGCTGGCTCGGTCACATACTCTACTTCAGTAAGTACCTATACCTAAAAGTTTCGAATTATTACGAGCTTTTATTTTTTGTCTTTACCTGTCCCGATTTTTGTTTGTCTGTTTCTAATCAAATCTTGTAAAGTAATTTTGATCCACTTCCCGGTTACCGATATTGAGCTGATATTTTGCATGCATGTGTAAATCGGATTATGACAATGCAAAATTATTATGACATGCAGTGATCCAATACGAATGCGACCCGAAGGCCATAGGAGCTCAGTAGTTAAACAACACAACTGAGTTTGGACTCATTTGATCCGTCTTGACGTGTACCTACTTTAATAAAAAGCTTGTTTTTAATGAGTTTTTTTTATTGTAGCTTATATTCGAATGACTTCAACCGTACAGGTTTACACAACTTAGAAGGCGCGTGGATTAAGCAAAAATAGACTCTACGTGAACAGCTCAAGTGCTTCATCACGCGCCTTCTAAGTTGTGTCGTGCTGTACCTATAGACTAGAGACTAAGAAAACAATAATAGCTGATTAAGGCTTCCATGTGCAAGTAGGTACAATAACGAAACTTTTATACCTAGAAACTATTCTCGCTTCTCTTTTAATTGAGCCTGAAGCAAAGGTGAAATTTTCAACTTTTTATTAGGTAGGTACTATTAGATTGTTAAAAAAAATCGATCCACGTTAGAACAGACAAAGCTACTTGGAAAGTAAATAAAAAAGATAATTACATGAAATTCCAACTAACCCATCAATTTCACGACAGTTGCCGTGGACCCGGTGGATCTGGAAGCAGTTCTGAAGA
The DNA here is from genome assembly GCA_963971205.1 of Aethes cnicana. Classification (NCBI taxonomy): domain Eukaryota; kingdom Metazoa; phylum Arthropoda; class Insecta; order Lepidoptera; family Tortricidae; genus Aethes; species Aethes cnicana. Next base: position 7,160,821 of record OZ020276.1, on the reverse strand, counting down.
CTTGTTTAGAAAAAGACGATCTACACCGCTTCCTCCGGAAAATAATTGGCTATGGAGGAATATTTGCACCAGGTACTCTCTGAAACAAGATATAAGTAACGGTGGAAACAGATTTTAAACGCGCATTTCTGATGGTAGGTACCTATAGCAAGACATAATACAACATAAACTGGAACACAACATAAATTTGTTTCAGTTTCAATATGGAGACGAAGACGCAAAATTCTTATGCCAGCCTTCAGTCCAAAAATAGTTGAAAGCTTTGTGCCTATATTTTCTGAGCAAAGCAAAAAATTAGCTAGTAAACTGGGAGAGAAAGCCGGCCAAAAAATGAGCATTTGGCCTTATCTAAGTTCGTTTGCTCTCGATTCTGTTTGTGGTAAGTGTTCTTGTAGTTGTCCTAAATTATAAATTTTATTCATGTTTGGGTGATGTAGTTTCGGCAAACCTAAGTTACACTCATATTAATTTTCCTTGCAACAGAAACGGCTTTGGGCATAAAAATAAACGCACAAGACGATTCCAATACCTTATTCCTGGTGGAGTTGAATAAATTGTTGCGGCTGGTTTGCGAAAGGATCTTTCACCTGTGGCTGCAGCCGGAGTGGTTGTACAAGCTGTTCCCTCAGTACAAGCACCACGAAAAGGCACGAAACACTTTGCATGGCTTCACCGATGAGGTAAACCGCCCTTTCCCTAAGAATGTTATGCCATACCAATCGATGGCTGAATGAAGGGTTGGTCGACGCTGTATAGTAAATCTATCGATCTACAAATTACTATTACACCATTAGCCCCCGTATTTGATTTAATTTACCTACTATTGAGCGACGTTTGGTCAATTGGTGTAGTATAATACCTTTAAGAATACACGCATTTTAACTGCTATGAATATAAGGCTGAGTACGACACGTGACTGGGAATATATGAAAGGAAAAGTAGTCCATGACCTTCCACGCTGTATCATTAGTCATCCTAAGAACATGATATCAAAATTGCATAAGTAGGCGGTTCAATCGCGAACAATAGAGTAATTTTGAGAGATTGGACGTATATCAAGAATCGACTCAGATCTTTTCTAAATTACATATATTTTCCACAGTTTTCAGTGTACCTAAATGTAAATAATTTCTTCAGGTCATTATGACGAAAAAAAAAGAGATAATGGAGGAAAAAGCGTCTCGTACTGAAGCCGATTACGAATATGGTAAGAAATGGGAAAACACTCAGAAGTTTTTAGCCTTCAACATGATTTTAAATTTGTCCTAAATTTTTAACCGTTATTAGTTGTTTTTTTCACATTTTTCTTTTAGACCTATCAAATTATTCCACCAAAACGTTCTTGGACTTGCTGATCCAGTTTTCTGGCGGCGAGAATGGCTACAGCAATGAGGAGTTGAGGGAGGAAGTGCTGACGCTCACGATCGCCGCCACCGACACCTCGGCTACCGCCACCGGGTACGCCTTCAAGATGCTCGCCAAATACCCTGAAATACAGGAGAAGATTATCCAAGAGTAAGTCTGTGAAATTTCCATCTAGGAAAGATGACACTCTGAAAACTTAAAAAAAACATGGCTCGTGTAATTTTAGATATCATCAATTTAGTACCTAATTGTTGTTACAAAATTAGTGCAAAATGTCGAGTTACGGAAAACCATTTTGCGCTGACCCATCACATATTCTTACATAATAATCTGTATGACGTAATGTCTCTTAAATACTTTTGACTTCTTTTGCATATTTAAGTTTTTTTTTTATGATATTAATCCGTTCATACAGATTGCACGAAGTTTTCGGTGACTCAGACCGCCTGTTCGAGAAACAAGACCTGCAAAAGCTGAAATACATGGAACGAGTGATAAAAGAAACGCTCCGGCTGTTCCCTCCAGTGCCTTTCATCATTAGGAAGGTTGAAGAAGATATCACTTTACGTAAGTTTATAGGTTTACTGAAGCTTATTAGCTGGCGCTTGTTTCCATCATGGAAAATGCATACTTTATTTTGTGACTATTTTCATGCACCTATTTTAATAGCCTGCATGTCATATCGACAACCTTCAACCTCTACGACACTCCCATCCCAGCTCATGCCAGTCCAACCAACCGTTAGTGTTGTGTCTAGGTTATGGGCCCCATCATCAAAGTTAACATTTTTCAGCATGTAACTAGATTTGCCCTTTTTTTTCGTTTTTAGATTAATTGGCCAAACCGAAGTCAAAATGAACGGCCTAGAAAATACTTGTGCTTTTTAATCTCGATCTGGCCTGATTTTTGTGTTGTTGCTATCTACAACACAAAAATCGGGGGATATGGGGTCGCATTACTTGCCTAACCTAAAAAGTATTACAGTAGACTTTTTAATTTAGTCCTAAGTAATTAAGTAAGTAAATAACACTTTATTGTACACAACAAAATTAATACACACACATAAATCACAAATAATAACAACGTACAGAGGCGAACTTATCCCTCTAAGGATTTTTTGCACCTAAGGAGTATTTGCAATATTTGTAAAATTGAATGCAAAATGTTGTCTACCATTTGAGAAATGCCTAGAAAATATTGTGCTTCCCAAACTAACACGGTTTGATGTCTTAGGCCCGTTACCTATATTCATAAATTTGTTCCTTAGCGAATCTGTAAAATTTTAACCGTGCTTAGCCAAAACTAGGTATACTAGGCGTTTTGTAGATATAAGCACCGGGCCTTAACTTATCTGTGTTGTAGCGTCCGGTCGCGCGTTACCCGCCGGCTCGGGCGTCGTGGTGTCCATCTGGGGCGTGCACCGCGACCCCAAGTACTGGGGGCCTGACGCGGAGCGCTTCGACCCCGACCGCTTCCTACCTGAGCGACTGAACCTCGCCCACGCCTGCTCCTTCATGCCCTTTAGCAACGGCCCTAGGAACTGTGTTGGTAACTATCGAAGAGGCTGTATTATTGGAGACTAATTGACCCGGTGAACTTCCTATCACCCGAAGGCGATTTATCTTTAATATTTTTTCTTTTTTTCAACAGTTCCTTTACATTTTTCCCATATTTTTTCTTACCTTCCGCTGAATCACAGGGAACCATCAAAAAATAGTCTTAGCGAGACTAATAACACACGGCAATTATTTTTTATATACGTCTAAGAAGTAGATAAGTAAGAATTTGGCCACGATCTCACCCGATGGAAAGTGACGATGTGGCCGAAGAGTTTCACGAGATGACATACAGTCGTTCGCATACCAGATACCCTCTCTGCAAACTCGAGTATAAGTAGCTAGCCCTTGTTCGGTTCCTGTAATAATGCTATATTTCCCCACAGGTTACCAATACGCCATGATGTCCATCAAGACTGCGCTGTCGTCCGTGCTGCGGCAATACAGAGTGGTTCCCGAGAAGGAGTACAGCGCCACGCCGCATGTTCGCGTCAAGTTGGACGTTATGATGAAAGCTGTCGACGGATACGAGATCGCGCTGCAACGGAGACAAACACAGTGCTAGTGCTATATAATAGTTAAGAATTAGCCATAGAATATAATAATAATAATAAATTCTGTTGAAGTCACGTGACCGTATGTATGTTTGTCCGGATTTAACTCGAGAGTGGTCGGATTGCCTCAAAGGTATGGGGAAAGATTATAACACGGGTCCACATACACCACTTAGGCTGCTTTTTATTTCTGAAAAACGCATAGTTCCCCCGGGAACACTGTTACCGAATTACACGAGGACGGGCAGAAGCTAGTACAATATAATTGTATGATTCACTTTAAATCTATCAGCTTAAAGTTCACACGACGCGTGAGCGATCCTATCGGGAACAGCGAGATCCCTATTTAAGACTTCGAATATAGGCCCAGGTAGGTAAAAAGTTTTTCGACGGGCTATTCACTGAAACATACCAAAATAGGTAGGTAGATGTTGCGTTAATATTACCTACTAAATTAAATTATCACTTTAAATATAGTTTTAAATAAACATATTTTACCCTTTGTTGTTTTATTTAATTTAGACGATGATATCGGAAGTCCCTAAGCGTTAACTAGGTGAATGCAACCTTGACTTCGAGCTATTTTTTTCTTTTCCAGACAAAGAATTGTTCAAATTGTGGGTCGTTGTTGAGGGTTAAAATAGTTGTGCAAAGTCAGCCGCGCTGCACGGCGATCCCGACCTTGCACTTTATCGAGGAGCGTGCGTCGCGCGCATCCATTACAAATGCTCTAGCAGCTGTTACGCTGTTATTCAGGGTTCCTTTTACAATCATTAAAGAAAATATTTTAGAAAATCGCGGCTAATAAGTAGTAAGTACCTATAGTGATTTCTGGACAAAGTTTACTTACTTAATACAGTCTTTTAAATAAATGGGAAAAGAATAGCAAGAGTCATGGCAAATGCTTTTTGCATGTATTTTAGTCGGAGACCCTTTGGCTGACGTCGTTATGCTGGCGTGGCGACGGATCCTCCCTGCGCTACGGCTGCAAGAGAGGCCGTGGTGGCCCAGGCTTTTCACCGCACCTCCGCAGCGACACTGATGTGGCAAATTAGTTGATGCCAATATTTGACAGCTATATGCGACGTTGCCAACTTTCGGAATAAGCCCTCTTAAGTAAATTCAAATATACTATTTATAATTATAATTCTTTTTAACTAACCTTCCATGTTCGCTATACCTAAAGCTGTGCCAACTACGCGACTACAATTTCGAAAATTTGTTTCACCTTCGAACTTTAAAACCTTTATTTTAATGATGACAAACGGCCTTCATCGGTGTAGGTAATTGCAAATAAGTAGAATTTAGCTCTGATGCCAAGCTAACATAGGTAATCAGTTTTCAAGATAACGTTGTATAGTAACTGTACTATAGTACTAGTAGTTATTTAAGGGTAGGTAGGTCACCAGCCCGGTAAATGATTCGTAAAAGGTAAAATTATTCGCTTGTAAGCAAATCAGTAAAACTTGAATTAAGTAGCAGGATGCAATATTATATTGAAACGCAGGCTTTTTTGTACAAACTTGCCCTGAACAGTAACTCGGTCCGGACACGCCGTATTTTTAGGATGAGCTAGCACGCGTAACACGCAACCTCCTTGTTGCAGAATTAGGTTACAACAATAACAATAACTACTTCTGGAAGTTCAAAGTTCAATCTAACTTTAAAGCATTTTAATGAAAAACGAAGCGCGTCGGGGGCGTAACCTGTTCCAGCGGTTGATTTAATTTAATGGACGGCTCCATTATTTCGTGCAAAGAAAGGTAATAAATAATAGATTCAGAACTAAAATATCTAAGTCACTTTTGAAAGTGATAGTAGTCATAATTGTGGAGCTCATAATCATGAAATGAATGGGATATCAAACATCTAAAAACGAATATAAATCGTATGCCAGCAATATACAATGCAATAAAAAATAAAATGGAGAGTTAAAATGTCATTTGTGCAAAAAGGTCACGCATTGGCGTGCTCTCTGGTTTTCATTGTTTATGAAATAAACGACGATCCTCCTGTTAATTGTCAACAGCAATAAAAAGTCATTTGATTAGTGATTACTAAATACAATTTCGTGGGGCTTTTTGAGTAAAGTCGGGCGTGTCACGGAGCTGCTCGGTTATAAATCACTTGGGGTTACCTCAGTTTGAAGCTTGTGTAAGCGATAGGCGAGACAGTGTAGGGCGGGCGGGCGCGTGGGGTGGTCGGCTGCGGCCCGGCGCTGACGCAAACGTGTCTCAATTTCGCGATGTTATTCGATACGATTGACGCGATAAGCTGACATGCGAGCGGCATTCATCGCGTATGCGTACACGTGTTCCCACCCCATATTTATTCCACGAATAAGTATATAAAGCTTTGATGGAGCACGAAGACACGAGATTGGTGATGAGGACCAGGTTAGATCCTACTACTACTACAGCCTATTTGCGTCCCACTCTTGGGCACAGGCCTCATCATGAGAGAGTTTGGCTATAGCCCTTTTAATTACTTCGCAGATGCGTGCAGGTTTCGTCACGATTTTTTCCTTCACTGAAAAGCTTATGGTAAATTCAAATTGAATTTCGCACGTAAGTAAACTTAGAGGTGCGGGCCGGAATCGAACCCACGCCCTCGACATGAGAGGCGGTAGATCGAACCACTAGGTCACCACGGCTTTTTAAGGGTTAGATCCTATTTACGTTTATTTCTCTGAAATATTTGATGACCGTTTTCAACCGTCTGCGACTGGGAAAATGGCGTGTAAACGGTCGACCGCTGCTGTTAAGGTTTGAACATGCCACTAAGGTTGTTGATAATTTCAGTGGCACATTGCCTGCCAACTTGAATAGTCATAACAGCGAAATGTTTGTTTGTGCCCTCAGGAGAGCGACAAGCCATGGATGAAGTAGACAGCGACGAGCCTTTCATTTATAGGCTCAATGAAAACGGCACTGGCCCCGGTTTGCTCGTCAAGGTAGGCAGTTTTATAGCAAGGCTTTGTAGTATTTTTTTTTGGGAACTTGTGTTATTACCTTTGTATTATTTCAATTATTTTACAAGTAACAAATAAAGTATTGAAGAAGTTTGTGAACAGTTTCGTCTGCAATATGTTTGAAAGTCGTTTCCCTCGCGTCGTCGCAGAAACCGTAATTACTTGTCAAGTTCATAAGGTGAGGTAGGTCAGCGTGCGAAACAAAAGGCTGTAATGTACGAGTATGCATTTAATAACCTTCACGTGTCTTCATCTATTTTAATTGACTTACCCACTTAATACCTCACTATAGCTGCCCATGACTTGCTTCGTCCGCTTGAAATCCGGTTAAGCGTTCCAACGGGAACTGTTCGTTTTTCCGGGAAAAGTAGCCATGGAACCATCTCCATACCACATTTTATCCAAATCGGCCCAGTGGTATATAAGTAAGCTTGAAGAGATAAACAGACAGAAAGGCGACAGAGTAAGGTAGGTAATTTCACCTTTATAGTATAAGTACCTAAGTATGGATATTTAGACCCTTACTGTATCCTAGAACGTAAAGACCTAAAGGTCTTGTAGGTAGGTGCGCTTATCCTTAAATCTGACGTACCGCTTGGCCACGACTTCGCGCGTCAGCGGCAGCGATCGTGATGCCCGCCGCGCATCGGTTAGCACCGGCGCGCGCAATATGGCGGTAAAACCATGTAAAACGCCCACCGCTGCCGCTGCCGCGCAATGGCGGATCCAGCTTTCGACTCAGGGGGGGGGGGTCACGTCATACAACACCCCCCTAGCAGTAGACCTAGTCCTGCCGTGCGAATTCCTGGCAGAGCCGTTTGGATTGATTGACAGGTATGCAGCGAGCGAGGCTGGCGCCTGTACCAACCGACCAACTATAATGGCGACGATGAGCGGTGGAACCTCTGGTGGAGGAGCAGCGCCTTCCCCGCCGCCTGCTACAAGACCCTAGGGGATTGGCAGGTTCATAGACATGGTTCCTATAACAAAAATGACAGTGGCTGACTCTTGAATACCGTAGGATCTTCAAAGAAAAGCGCGGGCAGTTTTTTAAAGAAAGATTGCGTTTAACGCATTCACTGCCACCAACGCATATATGCGTTTTGCTGAGTTTCCCGCAGTGCCTCGAACGCACATGTGCGTTGCAATGTTCCCTTAATGACAGATGTGGCACCAGGCGAAAGTTCGTAAAAGTGGCGGTGAATGCGTTAATCGCCTGTACAATATAATGGACTTCTTATTCTGCATCTGCCCGCGACTTCGCCCGCGTGGAATTCGGTTATTGGAACTATGCGTTTTTCCGGGATAAAAGTAGCCTTTGTCGCTCCAGCGGTTGATGCGTCAAAAGGTAAGAAGAAGGACAGAGTTACAATACAATACAAATTAAGCACCCTTTATTGAACACCACACAATAGAGGAAAAGAACAGAAACAAAGAACACAATCAAAACATGTTGTTTTGTATCTTATGTATACAGCAGCAGACGGGTGTTATCGCTAATAGAGCGATCTCTCCCAGACAAACTGTCGGTAGTTCCTTTCGCGTTTATAATATTAGTTCGATGTCTGTGTATTCAAAGCGTCAAAATAAGTAAACAGCGACTCTAAATAGGTATCATGATCATGACACAGAAATAGAGTGGCTCTATACAATACTACAATACAATATTTTGATTTCGGTGTCAGTAGGTACATATTCTTTGGCCCCTGATAATTGATAAAATTAACCCGTATGGCATATTGAAAATCCTTTATGCATTTTAATTTGCCATGGCATATAAGTAGTCATTAATTCTGTGGATTACACATAATTATGTCTGATACGTCAATATTTTAACGTAGTTATTGCCAGACCTTGACGTAAGGAGGAAGAGCATACCTATGCAGCAAATAAATACCTATAATACTTTTCGATATCCATTGAATCACTAAATACTTCATTGTTGTTTTAATTTATGATCGGAAAAATAAATACAGGTATCTACTTTAATTCATTTCCTTATCCAGTGGGTACATTCGATATAAAATAATTTCTTTATTCAGTGGGTATATTCGATTTTGTAAATAAAGACGCACCATCATCCCTATTTTTCGAGGACTCGATTGGGATAGTTTTACTGAACGCTCCTAAAGGGGCGCAAACTAATCGGTGTGGCGAGGCTTGGGTATAGGCTTACCTACTTGAATATTCAGCAGAAATGACGACCATATACACACAACAGCAATGAAAACGGTTGCTTTGTATAGGATTTTCCATACAAAATGACCCGTTTTCTTTGCTGTTGAGTGTCTTACGTGAAATGCCGTATGCCTGTCTGTATCTGATAAATGCCTAGTTGCCTCAACGATGCCTGGACAACATCTCGATAATGTCTTTATTTTACACTTATGTATTCATCCTAAAAAATGACAACATTTTTTCCTTTCATTTAAATAAGCACCCCTTTCCTTATTTTTTACCATAGGAAAAGTTTGGGCGCCAGTCAGAGTTAAGAGGGTTTATTCCGAAAGTTGGCAACGTCTCATATGGGTATCAATTGTTTTGCTGTTATTTATTAACTAGCTTCTGCCTGCGACTACGCCCGCGTGGAATTCGGTTATCGAGTTCCCGCGGATAAACAGTAGCCTATAGTAGAGTAGTGATAGTTAGTTAGTGGAGTAGGGACGGTTACTGCTTTCCCGGGACTCCAACTATCTCCATGCCAAAATTCATCCAAATCGGTCCAGCGGTTGAAGCGTGAAGGGGTAACAGATAGACAGACAGACAGATAGAGTTACTTTCACATTTATAATATTAGTATGGATTTCACAATATTACGAATAAAAAAGAAATAAATTAAAAGATTGCTAATGAAAACAGCGAAATATGTGACAGCTATTTGTGACGTTGCCAACATTCGGAATAAACGTTCTTAAAGCATTTTACGGTACAGTTATGGTTTACACAACATAATTATTTTATGATTGCAGTTTATGAATCACATACCGAAGGGCGGGTCGATCTGCCGGAAGGACAGCCTGTCTCGTCTGCTGCGCTGTATGAGGCGAATCTATGGGTCCATTTATGATTTCAGGTAATTGTGTCTTTTCATTATTATGCTACATTGACCTATATGGACGAACAGTGCCTAACGGAATATGTCAAAATATATGAAGCAAACTGACATTAGAAAAATATGTGTTAAGATAAATATTTTATACAAAAGTAATCAAACTTAACACTATAATACTTAAGTGTCAAATTTACCGAGCGCCAAACGGGTGCCCGAGTTGTTCGGGCATCCGTTTTTCTTCGGCTGATTGTGAATCCTTACTTATAATAGATCAATGTCTAGCTAAATACAGCACGACACAGTTTAGAAGGCGCTTTAGCCGTTGACGCAGAGTCTATTTTTACTTATTCCACGCGCCTTCTAAGTTGTGTAAACCTGTATCTATAATTATCATGAATAATTAACAAATGTGCTTCAGATCAAGATGTGTTGCAGGACAGTACCTGTAACACGGTAGGTAACTATGAGCGAAAGCATATATGAAAGGAAAACTTGTGAAACCGTATTTATTTATACTTTATTGAACGTAAACGAAACAAGTGTACAAAAAGCGGACTTAATGCTCGTCGCGTTCTTCACTAGTCAACCTTTGACGAATTACCTATTTAAAGATTACAATATCTCTTATTCGACTAAAGCCGGTTTACATTTATTCCAGTCCAATCTGGCAGTAGACGTACATTGCTGGTTTTGAGAGAACTCTAAATATTCGTATCCTCAGTGAACAAGAAATGTACGTCTATGCCCAAGTAGCAATCAAGTGTCTTAAAAAGGAATTATAGATATCTTTAAGAAAATTTTACTAATTCTATCAGTTGTCTTGACTAAAACTATTATGTCCCTCAAGATATCTTGAAGATATCTCCAAGACTGAGTTAAGACAAAGTGGGCACAGTATTTAAGTCAATTTTAAGAAAGAGTTAATACTACTCTTTAGACAGACTTTAACCCTACTTAAGACTGAGGACTTAACAGATCTCTTAACTTCGATTTCAAGATATCTTTAAGGTTGACTTAATACCAAAAAATAAGCTTAAAGATATCTTTAATACTTACTTAATACTATTAACACCGAGTTGTACTAATTCGATCATCTCTTAACAAAGAAAATTTTAAAACTTTTTTTACTTATGGAATTGTTATTTTAGAAAACATGGCGAACTCTTTTACTTAAAAGAGAATTCATTGTAGGTTTATCGAAATGGCGATTAACTAACTATTTTTTACGTTTATAAAATACCGTTTTATGTCCCTATTGGTACTTGAAAACTATAACGCATGATTGTTTATCGTGTAAAATTGATCGAAAGTGCTATAAAACAGACGGGCTTACAAAACACTGGAAAATAAGCACTAAATATTTGGAATATTTTGTTGCTAAATGAAAATTTTACTTACATACAGCGCAGAATACTACTTTTCCGTATACGTTGGAAATATAACACAAACACTAACACAACACTAACATGTTAAAACAAAAATCTAACTTCAATGTACTTTATTTTTTATGATTTAGCGTCGGAATTTTTCAATATTTTTTCTAACTTAAAGTGCAAAATGGCGTTAAGTCTTACTATTCTTAACGAAGTATGACTTTAGACAAAACTGATTTTGTAAGGTTACTTTAGATAAAGTATAGACAAATTGCATTTGGAGTAGTACCGGTTTAGAGAAATGATACTTAACTTATACTAAAAACCGAATTAGTGTAGGTCTAGTTAATTCTTAATGGACTTTAAATAATCTTTACTTTGATTTAGTTTATACAATTTACCGTCAAATTTACGGTATTGTTTATGCAAGAAGAACCATCCCACCAAAAACATTTTTATGTAATTTCATTCCAAAGCGAGTACCTACTAATACGAGTATTAGTACATTACTGCAGAGACCAGTAAGTAAGCCATACTGGCCAAGTATGATATTGACGGACCGAGGCGCCAGCCGAGGTCCGGCTACATACGCGGCCAGTATGGCTCTTACGGTCGAAGCAAGTATAGTGCTTTTCTCAAAAATGAAACACGAATAAAAGACAAAAATATATTTAAGAAATATTGAAGGTTACATTCATATTTGGGCACTTGCTAGTACTACACAACGAAGCATGGAATATACTGCCCATAAGCTTGACGGCTGCATTATTTGGCGCAGATGGTTAAAATAAGCCAGGAACACATTCTCTGACCAATTATAAGCTTTATTGTCTTCCTTCCACTTAATGAACTTTTCGTATTTTTTTAAATATCTCTCCTTTGACTTAGGTGGAAGTAAATTATTTTTGGCTAACTCCGCCTCTGCTTTTAAGTGAGGAGGAGTGCCGTCCATATTGGAATCTGACTCACTTGAACTCATTTTATTCAAAAATGTATTCAATAACACGAACAAAATATGTTTTACTTAAAATCCCGCCTTAGCTCTAGCGCCTAGCTTTTTTTATAATATAAAACAGGTATTCCGAAGTCAACAATTATCTTAACTGTTTCCGCCTTTTTACACACTACAATTGTGAATTAAATGGCTAAACGCAGCATGCAAACGTTCCGCGCACAAACCTTGTCGATAGGTTTTTTTTTAAATATTGGATCATGTGTTTTTTATACGTACTGCCTATTGCGCTGACCTATTTTAGTTTTTTATTGTTCTTAGTGAATATAATGAAACATTTTGTCATGTGCAAAATAAAAAGTACGTATACTTTAATAAATATGTAAATTTAAAGTGAAATGTCGTTCAAGGTAATTAATTTTTATCCTTTATCTATTTTAAATTTATATACGACCTCAGCACTTAATCCTTTGTATTGGTTGGTGGCGATGTAAAAATGTGCTTCGAAATTCAAATAACATGATACGTAATGGAATTACATACGTACTTACTGGACAATTATTGATTCCAAATTCAAAATCTCGCTATTTACTGGACACTTCCAATAAGCCTTCGGTATGACCTACTTACTGGATCCTTTTTAGCGATGTTTTGGCAACATTACATAGCATTTTTGAGAAAACTACATTGCTTGCGCTGCGAAGAAGTTATATAAGATCTCATGGGGAGCCAAGCTGTGTCGTTCAAAAAGTCAAAATGTAGGGCCAGGCCGTTTAGTGACAGTGACGCAAACACTCATAGCGGTTTATCAACAGAAAGCTAACCAGGCGTGAATTTTGTGCTTAAAATTGAGTAACGAAACGACCAAGCCCCACATTTTGACTTTTTGAACGACACGCTTGTTCTCAATGATATCTTTAAAACTTTGTACAGTGCAAGCAATATTTAGGCAGTAAGTATCTAAGAGGCGACACATTACCTACGTAGCATTTTAGATGGGTAAAATGTTTTTCATGGGATGTCTGGGGGCACGCCAGTGCTCCCGCCAAGACGAGTCAACAGAAGCGCTGGGCACACCTACCTTTTCTCAAAGCCTTTAATCGTATTTTCATAAATTCGTCATGGATAGTGCTAGAAAGTCGAAATGTTGAGTACCTAGTTATATTATGACTATAGAGTACCTTTATTATACATAGTTTCAAACGCATGGCTATAATCGTTTAGTGTTTTTTTTTTATATATTTTGCCAATTAGCTGATGAGATAAGATGTTTAAAAGAAAAGAAAGGAAAATTTTGTTTCTTTGTCCTTTCTTTATGACAAAATGGCTGGAACGATTATGATGAAATTCGGTATGGAGATAGTTTGATATAGTTTGAGAACCGGGAAATAACACTTTTTTATCCCGATATTTCCACGGGAACGGGTTTTTCACGGGTCAAATGAGTTTTTCAATACTTTCAATATAACTAACCGTCTAATGTGTGTAGGTAATCATCGGAAACGCAAATTCTACGTCTACGCGGGACGAAGTCGCACGCATCGGCTAGTTTTAGATATTAATAAAATCTAAAGTTTTACTAGTTATACATCTATATTAATATTATGAATGCGAAAGTAACTCTGTCTGTCTTTCTGTACTAAATGAATTCTTCGACGACCATTATTGATTAAAAAGATGTGTGTATTTATTGCATGCTGCTGGATAGTTTTTAAGAATATTTTGTATGCCTGAGGGCTAAGCATAAGGATTCTATAACATTGTACTGTAACACCTTTAACACCTATGTCTTGACAAAATAAACAAATTGATTGATTGATTGATTGATTGATTGTATGTCTGTTACCTTTTCACGCTTCAACCGCTAGACCGATTAGGATGAAATTTGGTATGGAGATAGTTGGAGTCCCGGGAAAGGACATAGGCTACTTTTTATCCCGGAAAAACGCATATCTAGTTCCCGTGGAAACCCGATAACCAAATTCTACGCGGGCAGAAGCTAGTAATATTATAAAAGCAAAAGTAACTCGTGTGTGTCTGTCTGTCTGTCTGTCTGTTAACTCTTCACGCTTCAACCGCTGGACCGATTTGGATGAAATTTGACATGAAGATAGTTGGAGTCCCGGAAAAGGACATAGGCTACTTTTTATCCTATTATTATTTTAATTTATGGATTCAATCACTTATTCAGCTAATTGGCCAAATACAAAAAAATATCCATTTTTCCATACTAAAAAAAATATATTCTAGCAATTGCCAGACCGAATCTACGAAAATACGACAAAACGTTTCAAGACAAGGTAGATATAATGCCCTACGCTTCCGTTGACTCGTCTTGGCAGAGGCACTGCCGTGCCCCCAGATCGTAAATTGCCGTGCAGTCAGAATCAATGCTGCCCGCTACTTCCATTTCCAAATTTGACGCTTTAAGTATCCTCTACTGTTTCGTGATCTATTTTTAATAGCTACTGGGTAATAGGTAGACACTGAAATCTCACTCCAAGATGTCGCACTGTTAACATATTTGAAGCACTGATCACTTGCACCGCACACAATTTGAGGTTAATCTAAATATATAAAACTCAAAGGTGACTGACTGACTGACTGACTGACTGACTGACTGACTGACATAGTGATCTAACAACGCACAGCCCAAACCACTGGTCGGATCGGGCTGAAATTTGGCATGCAGGTAGATGTTATGACGTAGGCATACGCTAAGAAAGGAGTTTGCGAAATTTCCACGGGAACGGGAAAAAAACGGGATTTTTCATTTTAATATTTCTGCGCATACGAAGTTGCGGGGAAAAGCTAGTTTTCTATATTTCGCAACACGCCGAATCATGAAAACCAAATTTTTTGAAGTAGTTTTTTTTTTTAATTTCATTCATCTTTCACTTGGTTTATTTTGTCGAAAAGCGTCCCGTTAAGCTTATTTTTACTTAAAGCTTATTAAATTTAGGGATAAAAGAATAAAATATTCTTCACAAAAGCAATTTCTAGAACTTTTAGTGTTACGATCATCTAAGTTTGTCTACAGATTCAATTTTTACTTAGCAATTCTAAACTGATACTTTGATTATACCATTGAGTCTTTAGTGAGTCTTGAAATAATCTGAGTAGAGTAAAAGAATCATTTTTAGACTTAAGTGTGGACGCACTTAATACTAAATGGTTTTTAAAATACTTAACTAGGATTTAGGTATTCTTAACTTGCTAAAGTAGCGGTAGCTTAAAACTATTTAGTTTTAAAGACTAAAATGACTTAACGGAGTCTTTTTTTTATTAGCTAATTCTGATTTAAGACAAAGTTAAGATATGTAAGATTTAATCACTATTCTTGTTTGCTACTTGGGTGATACACGGAAAAGTAAATGCTTTATTGAAAAAGTTGACTGAGGCTGTCCTAGAAAACCAGCTTACCTATCTACTTATTTTTAGGAGCTATTTTCTCTATCTATACGTAATAGACTTCGTGACTGTAACACACCCGTTATTTCAGTGACTTTTCTTATAAATTTTAATGACCTTATTAATTGATTCTAAATACGTGTGTATAAACATTATAGTCGAAATATTGGCCAATTTTATTTGTTTACGAATAGATCCTCGAAAAGATATCGGAACAGGTTGAACATCAATCGTTTTTATAATTGCGACGATTAAAAGACTGGTAACGTCTGTCGGGCACGCACGCCCTGTAATAAATTGGCGAGTAGGTACGATAAACCGTGATTTTAAGCTTAAGCAGGCACTTGGTAGGAAAATTGATAATAAGGGTCATCATAAAGGATTTCAAAATCATCATCATCATCATCATTTCAGCCGATAGACGTCCACTGCTGGACATAGGCCTCCCCCAAGGCGCGCCACTCAGACCGGTCCTGTGCCATTCGCATCCACCGCGTTCCCGCGACCTTTACAAGGTCGTCACTCCATCTTGTTGGAGGCCTACCGACAGCTCGTCTACCGGTTCGCGGACGCCACTCCAGGACTTTCTTGCCCCATCGGCCATCAGTCCTGCGAGCAATTTTCAAAATATTGGAATCAAAAACCATTATACGTAATTCCTGGCGGGTGCGGCATTGCCTACCCAAGTAAATACCTGTAGTGTAGGATCTATTATAAACCATCTTTATTTTCTCACATTTAAAACATGATCCTATATCATATTTTAAACCTTTTTTTAATGAATTGGTACCCAACGAACATTTTTCGATCATAAACATTCCATGGATGGACTCGCGCACCCATCAAATCAAAAAGTACCTAACATTTTTAAAGAGGATTGCGTGACCTTTCCCAGGGGTGCATTTTAATACATTTCGATTTCAGCCCCGTTCAATACAATGTTATTGAATAAACAAAACATTTGTTCTTTATTGCCTTGAAAAAATACGAGTTTTTGTTTCTACTATATCCTTTGTATTGAAGGGTACCCAATCCGCTGATTAAAGGGAAATATTATACACCCAGGTACTTAAATAGAGAGTTAATAATTAATAGTTACGAGCGGGGCAGTATGTATTTTTAAATTGTTTGATTAATAAAATAAATAAATAAACCCATTTGGGGTGCAAAGGTAGGCTGCTCCTGGCTCTAACTCGTTAGACGATAAAGTAGAACATGTTAAGTTTGACTCAAGATTATCAATGCTAACCCAGATGATTGGATTTGGTGAATGAATGCCTAGCCTAGATGGACTAGCAGAGCTCAAAATTCAATTTGTGCCGCAAACATTCGGCTTACTTAGATACGATTCCACCCGTAATTTCAAGCAAGCAATCCAAGGTAGAATGAAGCACCTTCAAGCTCAGTGACTTAGACAAAATGTGCAATCAGGACACATGACTTAGGAAAATTGTACAATGTAGATACCTACATTGTGCTGAAAAGGCAAACGTCACCGGCCATTTGAATGAAGTCGGTCGCATGCCGTGCAGCATTATCGGTAATGCCGTGTGACTTTATTTTATAGCGATACACAAAACTTCGAGTTTCCAATGGTCTACCATTTATTTTTTTATATTATGGAACAGAAGTTTGGATATATCGCGGTGAGTTATGACTTGTTTGGAACGCCAATGAGTGAGTTACAATATAATAATTTGCGGTACAAATCGCAAAGGAATTATACCTACGCAAGTGCCTTAAAACACGTGATTGTACAGTGCAGTTTCCATCTCAATGAAAACAAGAGTAATTTAATTAATTGTTTAAGTACGGATAAGTACTATATGCCTATGTCCAGCAGTGGACGTCTATCGGCTGAAATGATGATGATGATGATGGATAAGTACTATACATGTATAGATATTTTTTTGTTTTATAGTAGTGCTATTGCGATGTAGGTACCTAAATTTCATTTGCACTAATTGCATTGTTAATGTTCAGAATACGAGTACAAGTGGTGTAGTTTTTGTAGTATTATTCAATAAAACAGTTTAGTGAAGTCTTCAGGTGGTTTATTTATAGTATACTTAATTTCTTATTTATTACATGAGATCGTTCGTGTCCTCCTTTCGGGACGTCAGGTGAGAGAGGGGGGGGCTAGAGTTGCCCACAGAACACATATTAAAATGACAAGTGTTAAGGTGCGTTTACACTCTATTACATCATCCCCTTTTTACAAATAAATTTAATACACACTATTGCACCAAACACTAGAATTACTTTACAATTTTCTTCCCCCTTTTACAACAACAAATAATAAAAAAATATATATATATAACTATATAGCCCTTAAAGCTGAGCACTGAGCCTGTTACTGAAACCCTGGCAGAGCACAAGGCCTATGCTGGGCGGATGTGGAAAGAGGTTCTCGTATACTTAACATTATCCTTATCAACTAAATCATAAGATCTAAACCCATTATTATTAACAATTTTGGCTTCTCGCCAAATATTTTTGTTAGGATCTTTCCTAAACCAAACTTGTTGTCCATTCTGAAATACATTTTTATATCTAGACGTGTTATTATAGTATGTAACATTTCTTTGAAGAGTTCTATTAAATTGCCGTTCCACATTAATATTAAGTTTGGGTTTTAAATATTCATCAGTAACTATGGCTTTTGTTTTAAGATTTCTGTTCATTATTAATTGACTAGGTGAAAAATCTGTTCCAGAAACTGGTGAAGCCCTGTACTGCAAGAGTGCCATTCTAAAATCGGTCTTATCTTCGTTACACTTGAGTAAAATTTTCTTTGCTATTTGTACTCCTCTTTCAGCCATTCCGTTAGATTGCGGGTACCTAGGGCTTGTATAGTTAAAAACAAATCCGCTTTCACGAGCGAAATCTCGGCATTCTTTTGAATCAAAGGGTACATGATCAGAAACTACTTCTTTTGGTATACCAAATATTGAAAATATGTCTGTTAGAGCCTCAATGATGGATTTGGCACTTTTACTTTTTACATATTTAATGTCTAGCCATTTAGAATAGTAATCATATACTACGAGATAACTTTTGCCTTTGAAATCCATTATATCAGTCGCTATTTTATGAAAGGGCAATTTAGGAACTTCGTGTGGTAGCAACGCCTCTTTCACATTACTATTTTGGAAAGTTTGACATACATAACATTTTCTTACATAAGTATCTAGGTGTTCATCTATTTTGGGCCAATAATACATTTGTCTGGCTGTTTGTTTCATTTTAGTTGTGCCAAGATGCCCTTCATGTAACATTTTCATAAATTTCAACCGCAATGACGTCGGAATTATTAACCTGTGATTTAAAAACACTAGGCCTTCATCACAATGAATTTCCCATCTTAATTTAAAATAGTACATTAAACTGTCTTCAACATATTTTTTATCTGGCCATCCATTTTTAGTATAATCTATTAATTTAGATAATTCTGCGTCATTAGCTGTGGAACTAATCAGTTCCTGTTTTTGCTCCTGAGTACACTGCAAATGACTTGCTATGCCTACACAATGGATCATTTCGTTAATATATGGTTCATCTAAGTTATTGCAGCTAATGTAAGCACGTGAGAGTAAGTCTGCTATGTACATGTATTTACCTTTCAAATATTTATAGTCAATGTCATATCTCAATAATCTTAGTTTCATTCTTTGCAGCCTGGGCGACGGAACTTCATGAATATGTTTTTTAAGCAAGGACTCTAATGGTTTATGATCATTCAATACTGTGCATCTCTGGCCATAAATATAATAATGAAATTTATTAGTAGCATAACAAACACTGAGCAATTCTTTTTCGATTTGTGAGAAATTTTGTTCCGCTGATGTTAAGCTTCTTGATGCGAAACTTACAGGCTTGCCATTTTGTAGTAAACAGCAGCCTAACCCGTCTTTAGAGGCATCACACTGTATTACCACAGGCAGTTTCGGATTAAAATTTTGTAAAGTTGGGGCTTCAGTTAATTTTTTCTTAATATTTTTAAATACATTTTCATGAATGTCCGTCCAAAGCCAGGTAACATCTTTTTTTAATAATAATTGGAGCGGTGATGCAATGTCAGCCATATTAGGAACAAACTTTCTTAGATAGTTAATCATTCCTAGGAATGTTTGTAATTCTTTCTTATTATTTGGACTTTTCATATTAACTATGGCATTTATTCTGTCAGGGTCAATCTTCATACCCTGTTCAGAAAAAATGTGGCCGAAATATTTTACTTCTTTTAATTTGTACTGAAACTTATTCTTATTAAATCGCACATTGTGCTCCTTAGCACGTTCAAAAACTTTAGCTAAAATTGCATCATGCTCATTTTCTGTATCGCCACATATCAGTAAATCGTCACAATAAACAATCACACCTGGAATGTCCCCAAAAGCAGCTTCGCTGTACTTTTGGAACACCTCAGGGGCCACAGATATTCCAAATGGGCACCTTAAAAATTTATAGCAGCCATAAGGACTGTTAAATGTGCATAAATCACTTGAACTCTCAGATAATTTAATGTTATAGAATCCATCGGACAAGTCTAGTACAGAAAAGTATTTTTTATTAGACAATTTCAGAACGATTTCTTCTAATGTTGGGATAAGGTAATGTTCCCTGATTAACACTTTGTTTAAATCTTTAGGGTCAAGGCAAATCCTAAGAGAACCATCTTTCTTTTCAATAATAACAAGATTGCTTACAAAACTTCTCGGATGTTCGACCTCAGCTATAATCCCGTGCTCTACCAGAGTCTTCAATTTGTCAGCGAGGCGCGCCATCAATGCATGCGGCACGCGTCGCGGCGGCCGGACCACCGGCTGTACTCCAGGCTGAGTGCGCAACTCCAAAGGCTCTTTGAACTGCCCAACACCCTGAAACAGTTGACCATTTGCATTAACAATTGCATCTTTACTTAGATCTGTGTTCGATATTGTATTAATATTATTATTTTTTAACAATCTTAATTTTATTAGGGACCCTAAACCTAAAATAGGGCGCACATTTTCCTTAATAATTATAAATTCAGTCTCATGTTTATTTTTATCATCTTTGGAGTAAGTGGTCAAAGTAATTTTACCCAATGGCACTAATTTGCCACCCCCGAAGACCTCAATTAATGTTCTTGTCTCAGACATCTTTAGTGTGTCTTCATCATTGACAATTAGTTTTAGATCTTTTAATGAAAGCACATTAATTTGTGCACCAGTGTCACATTTAAAAGACACTCTTTTATTTTCAACCCTAAGTGTCTCAGTCCATTCATTCTTTGACAGATCTATAGAATAAACTAGTCATAATTCATGAACATTATTATCAGGTCCATTCTCCTGGACCTCATGTACCTGCCTCTGACGCATACTGCACCCTACACTGAAATGGTTGTAATTTTTACAATTGCTACACAATTTCCCATAAGCTGGGCAGTTTCTCGGTCCATGCTCTGTGTTGCACTTTCTACACCTATAGTAATTCCTATTGTACTGACTGACATTCTGATTTTTAGATGAGAACCTACTGTTATTGTCTAAATACTTAGCTTTGATATCCGCCGGTCTGTGAACTGGAGTCCTCGATTGCGCTGTATACACCTCCGAGCTATTGAGCGCCTTCATGTGTTCTTTGGAGAGTTCGGCAGAGCGGCAGACATCCACTGCTTTCTCCAGTGTCAGCTCTTTTACTTCCAAGAGTTTCTGCTGGGTCCGCTGGTCCTTGATGCCTATGACGATCCGGTCACGCAGCATCCTGTCTTTTTCCTTGTAGTTGCAGTTCTCTGCTATCTTCCTGATGGCCGTGTAAAATGCGTCAAAGGTTTCTCCATCCTCTTGACTCCTCTTATTGAAGGTATAACTGTTAATCACTTCATTTTGTTTGGGTTTGAAGTGCTCGTCGAACAATGTAATTATTTCGTCTAGTTTATTTTTTTCCTCAGTCTGTAAGACATTAAAATACAATTCTTGGGCTTGCGCACCAATGCAATTTAGTAGAATAGCCGCCTTCCTCGTCTCGGACAATTTTTCGAATCCGGCAGCCAACAAAAATATTTTGAACGACTGCTTGAAACGCTGCCACTGCGGCCAGCAATTCCCTAGGTCATCTAGGCTTAGACTCTGCGGCATCTTGTATTCGACCGCGCATGTCATATTGTCGACTTCGCACCTGTCCTTCATTACGCCTCCGGGCTTGGCATCTTCGAGCGACATCTTCGTAATTATTTTTCTTCTTGTCTTCGTAATTTAGTCGTACTTAATGTTATTTTCTTTTCATAAAGTTTATTTTAGTTAATTACCACGCCGGCCGGCAGCCATGACATCTTGTCTTTTTTATTAATCTAGTTGCATCTTGCTTTCTTGGTTCTTCTCCGACTGCGCCATGTAGTATTATTCAATAAAACAGTTTAGTGAAGTCTTCAGGTGGTTTATTTATAGTATACTTAATTTCTTATTTATTACATGAGATCGTTCGTGTCCTCCTTTCGGGACGTCAGGTGAGAGAGGGGGGGGCTAGAGTTGCCCACAGAACACATATTAAAATGACAAGTGTTAAGGTGCGTTTACACTCTATTACAGTTTTTACAACTTTAAAAGTGGTCAACAAGCCAACATCCTTTCTGATGCTAAAACACATTCATTTCAGTCTAGATACCTAAGTAACGTTATTAGTTTTCTAGTACATAGGTAAATTACAGAGTCGATTAGTATTCGGAAAATTAATAACGTAGTTGGTACCACAGTGAACATTGAACTATTTTCACGACAAGGTCATGAACATAGACTAAAAATAGGCATAATATTTATAGCCTAAATATTTTCATGTCTGCTACTAAGTCTCAAGGCCTGTGCATTTCCCCAACGCATGTGGTAGCTGTTCGCTTAGCTTCCACAGATTCTTGTGAAATAGTTTTGATTGGGTAGCTACGCAAAAGTTACGAATGTTGTGATACCTTCATTGTACTAAGTAGGGTAAGATACGTACATATGGTATTATGGGTGTACAAGAACATCTAAAGGTGGTTTTTATGGAAACGAAGCTCCGGAACATTACTTCACTTCAAGCCGGCTCGGCTTCGCTGGGTTTATACATCTAGATAACTGGCTTGAACACAATATTTCATTTGCGTACTATCGTGTGTAATACTTATTCTGACATTTATCCACGTAACTTTCGAGAAATATGTTTGGTTACATAAACACTGGACGCAATTAATAGTCAGCCTGTAACTACTACTACTACTACTACAACAGCCTATTTACGACCCCTATTTATTTGATGTATTTAGATACGATTTGTATTTATTATTTCAGCCTGTAACTGAACTGGTAGAATAGGAAATAAATAGTTAGTTACCTACCGCAAGATGCAAGATTGCAACATTTGATTATGTCCTCAAAAATTCAAATAGAAAGCTAGCAATGGGGCCTAATTAGATACGCTGTAGTCTTGATATAGCTATTTGGTAGGTATAACATATCAATGTAGTAATCCCCACAAGGGTTCACTACCGTTACCTATATAGAGCGAGAATATTTTCAGGAGTGTTACAAAATATTAAATTCGCTCATTTCAGTCCGCCATGCTTCCACCTGCCCCTGGAGTACGCCAAGTTAGTGTCGGAGTGCTCTCGGCTGCGGCGCGCCGAGGACGGCTCCGCCGGCGCCGTCTGGATCCACAAGCCCGTGGCGCAGAGCCAGGGCCGCGGTATCTTCTTGTTCCGGGTAAGTCTAGCCTCCCGCTGGAGTATGCCAAGTTAGTGTCGGAGTGGTCTCGGCTGCGGCGCGCCGAGGACGGCGGCGCCGGCGCCGTCTGGATCCACAAGCCCATGGCGCAGAGCCAAGGCCGCGGTATCTTCTTGTTCCGGGTAAGTCCAGCCTCCCGCTGGAGTACGCCAAGTTAGTGTCGGAGTGGTCTCGGCTGCGGCGCGCCGAGGACGGTGGCGCCGGCGCCGTCCGGGTCCACAAGCCCGTGGCGCAGAGCCAGGGCCGTGGTATCTTCTTGTTCCGGGTAAGTCTAGCCTCCCGCTGGAGTACGCCAAGTTAGTGTCGAAGTGCTCTCGGCTGCGGCGCGCTGAGGACGGCGGCGCCGGCGCCGTCTGGATCCACAAGCCCATGGCGCAGAGCCAAGGCCGCGGTATCTTCTTGTTCCGGGTAAGTCTAGCCTCCCGCTGGAGTACGCCAAGTTAGTGTCGGAGTGCTCTCGGCTGCGGCGCGCCGAGGACGGGGGCGCCGGCGCCGTCTGGATCCACAAGCCCGTGGCGCAGAGCCAGGGCCGTGGTATCTTCTTGTTCCGGGAAAGTCTAGCC
The DNA here is from genome assembly GCA_963971205.1 of Aethes cnicana. NCBI lineage: Eukaryota > Metazoa > Arthropoda > Insecta > Lepidoptera > Tortricidae > Aethes > Aethes cnicana. Next base: position 7,137,282 of record OZ020276.1, on the reverse strand, counting down.
TCCCGCTGGAGTACGCCAAGTTAGTGTAGAAGTGCTCTCGCCTGCGGCGCGCCGAGGACGGCGGCGCCGGCGCCGTCTGGATCCACAAGCCCATGGCGCAGAGCCAAGGCCGCGGTATCTTCTTGTTCCGGGTAAGTCCAGCCTCCCGCTGGAGTACGCCAAGTTAGTGTCGGAGTGGTCTCGGCTGCGGCGCGCCGAGGACGGTGGCGCCGGCGCCGTCCGGGTCCACAAGCCCGTGGCGCAGAGCCAGGGCCGTGGTATCTTCTTGTTCCGGGTAAGTCTAGCCTCCCGCTGGAGTACCTACGCCAAGTTAGTGTCGAAGTGCTCTCGGCTGCGGCGCGCTGAGGACGGCGGCGCCGGCGCCGTCTGGATCCACAAGCCCATGGCGCAGAGCCAAGGCCGCGGTATCTTCTTGTTCCGGGTAAGTCTAGCCTCCCGCTGGAGTACGCCAAGTTAGTGTCGGAGTGCTCTCGGCTGCGGCGCGCCGAGGACGGGGGCGCCGGCGCCGTCTGGATCCACAAGCCCGTGGCGCAGAGCCAGGGCCGTGGTATCTTCTTGTTCCGGGAAAGTCTTGCCTCCCGCTGGAGTACGCCAAGTTAGTGTCGAAGTGCTCTCGCTCTTGGCTGTAGCGCGCCGAGGATGGCGGCGCCGGCGCCGTCTGGATCCACAAGCCCATGGCGCAGAGCCAGGGCCGCGGTATCTTTTTGTTCCGGGTAAGTCTAGCCTCCCGCTGTAGTACGCCAAGTTAGTGTCGGAGTGCTTTCGCCCTTGGCTGCGGCGCGCCGAGGATGGCGGTGCCGGCGCCGCGCCGTCTGGATCCACAAGCCCATGGAGCAGAGCCAGGGCCGCGGTATCTTCTTGTTCCGGGTAAGTCTAGCCTCCCGCCGGAGTACGCCAAGTTAGTGTCGGAGTGCTCTCGGCTGCGGCGCGGCGAGGTCGGCATACAAGGGCGTGGCGCAGAGCCAGGGCCGCGGGATTTCCTTGTTCAGTTGTCACGAGATAATGGAGGCAAGTAAGGTGATCATAATCGTACGAAAATTGATCAAAATCAGGTTTAGCCGTGAAAGTGAAACAGACAGAGAGAGAGAGAGAGTTTTTGCATTTCTAATATTAGTATGGATTTGTAACGAGGTTTTTATTTTGGGGTGACAAAATTACATAAGGTTCGATTTTGAATGCGAAAGCGAATTGCGTGACTGAACAAATCATAACGTAATAAAAGGTTGTCTGACTTATCAAAGTCATTTAACTTAAAAAGAAGTATAAGTGCTGGTAGAGTCAATCAATTTTAAACGTTGACTATGTTTGTCTGTAACCTCTTCACACTTAAACCGCTGAAATGATTTCTTTAATATAGTATATGTATATTAATATTATATAATTAACTGAATATAGTATAAAGTGCCTCTGTATTGTGACTGATGTTAGCCGCGCGCCGTTTTCAGAGCGTCTGTGAGATGCGGTGCGGCGGCGCGGCGGTGGCGCAGCGCTACATCGAGCGGCCGCTGCTGATCGCCGGGTACAAGTTCGACCTGCGGCTCTACGTGTGCGTGCCCGGCTACCGCCCGCTCACGGCGTACATGTACGCCGAGGGCTTGGCGAGATTTGGTGAGCTCTTTCATACCCCGACGAAAATTGCGAAACTTGAATTGCAGCGGGCGGTGCACAATGAGGACCACCGTATCCCTGCTCACTAGTTGGTGCCACTGCATATAATATGTTATCTGCTGTTGTTTTTTTTTTTCAGGAACTGATAAATACACGTTGTCGGATATTCACAATCCGTACCGGCACCTTACGAACTCATCGCTCAATAAGACTGGCCCGCGTTACGCTGAATGCAAGGATAGGATAGGTAGCGGTAAGTTTTTGACATCTTGCTGCTGGAATACTATTGTTTGTTTGTATATATTATATACGAAATAGATTATAACTACGGTGTGCGTAGTGTCAATTTCGAAACATTAAAAAATTAGCTTTAATATCCGAAGATCGGTCCAACTATTCACTCACAACCTCCGGAGGTGACGCGAGTTGCGCGCGGGCTAGATTCAGGCGGGTGATTCCGTGGCCATTCGGTACGTTACGTAGTACTTTTAAATATTCTGTGGTTTAGGTTGCAAATGGACGTTGAAGCAAGTGCGGCGGGCGCTGAGCGCGCGCTGGGAGGCGAAGGAGTGGCTCGCGTGGCAGCGGGTCCGCGCGCTCGTGACGCTGACGTTGCTGGCGCAGGCCGCCGGCACGCCGCCCGCGAGGAACTGCTTCGAGTTCTACGGGTTCGATGTGCTGCTCGACGACGCGCTCAAACCCTGGCTCATTGAGGTGAGCAAGCAAAGTCTATGGGAACTCTTGTGAAATGACGTCACTTTCTGATAGTTGGACGGATAACATTAATTCCTTGATTATTCCGTCATAGCCAAATTAGAGCTGCTTGTTTCTTTCACCTACCTACACTACACTAATTCACCTACAATAATTTTATTAAGAAAATACCTAATTGAAGTTTCATTAAACTTTTATTTTATTACACAGTTTTCAATGATTTTAATATTGAAAATTAAGATTGTGATGAGGTCCATTTACTTATAAGTTAATATTGTGATAATATTTGATGCTGAATTATTTTAAAAACTTTTCCGGAAATGCTCATTAGGTAGCTGAAGTTTCGATTATTTGTTCATCTCTCGCCACTCGACATAGTCGGTACGTACGTCACATCACGCCACATCCAGTTCCTACCCTTTCAGCCCACCACATCGCTCTTACGCATAAAGTCCAAGTATGCTCTATAGTGATAGTGCTTATCGATTCTAGCACAGCTACAGCTACATTCACTTGCCAGTAGTTGAGCGTCGTCAGTGAATATAGCTCTGTAGCTTACCGCTACGTTCCTTGACATTTTCGCGCTGAGACTTTCCCGTGGCGTGCTCCAGGTGAACCTGTCCCCGGCGCTGGCGGCGGACTGCGAGGCGGACGTGGCGGTGAAGCGGCCGATGCTGCACGAGCTGTTCGACCTGCTGGGGCTGCCCATGCGGCACACCGGGCTGGCGCTGCTGCGGGCGCCGCTCACGCCGCACCAGAACAGGTACTATTATTATCAATACATATACAACTCTGCCGTTACTGACTGACTGTGACTAGACTAGACACAGTAACATTGGTTTCGTTTATTCCATTCGTGCCAGCTTTCGTGAATCGATTGGTTAAAAACCAATAGGTACCTAATACTTACCGTCCATCACTTTTATGGTGCGGTGGACAGACCTCATCAAATCTGTCACAACAACTGCAATCAATGATCGTTCTTGCTCCGCCAAAACAGAGCTACAGCGACGCTTCAGAAGAGTTGCGGAGGCGCAAAAATCGACCGTGACGCGACCACACGACCAGTCTGTCAAGATACG